>JAQNDB010000731.1:0-69326 GCA_029204045.2 Tillandsia leiboldiana
CACCTATTCCCCCCTCTAGTTGTTTGATAGTACCTATTTAGATCCTGTGGATCCTATATAAAAACCTACAATGGTATCAGAGCGGGTTTTAGGTTTATCTATCATGTCGGGTGAAAGTGGTAATATTTATAGACCTCCTCTTTTGATGGGACTAATTATGCTTATTGGAAAGTGCGGATGAGAGCTTTTCTCATCGCAATTGATGAGCGGGTATGGCAATCCGTGGAATACGGTTGGGTGCATCCTGTTGAGGAAGTAGGAATTCTACTACCCCCAAAACCTCGCTCTAGATGGTCCAAAGAGGAATTTGAAAGATCTTCTTACAATGGGGGAAAGGTATGAACGCTTTATTTAATTCTCTTTCCTCGACTGAGTTCACACGAATTTCCGCGTGTGAAACCGCGAAGGAAATTTGGGATATTCTCAAAATTACACATGAGGGTACTAATCTTGTAAAAATTCAAAAGCTCCAGATGCTTACAAGTCAATTTGACTCTATTCATATGGAAGAGCATGAATTGTTTACAGATTATTACACTAGACTTCAAGATGTAATCAATACTTGTGCTAATTTAGGAGAAAAGATCCCGGAGTCGAAAATTGTAAGAAAGATACTTCGGACTCTTCCGGAACGGTTTAGGGCAAAGGTTACCGCCATTGAAACCGTTAGTCATCCGGATGAGATGAGTGTAGAGGAATTAGTAGGTGCTTTGCAAACTTATGAAATGACTTTTCCTACTAATCAAGTTTCTTCCAAGTCTTCTTCTAAGCTTACAGGTATTGCATTCAAATCAACAAAGGAAGAAGATAGCGAATCAAGTTCCGACGATGAAATCTCTTTTGCCGATTTTGAAGAACAATTGGCGCGGATCACAAAGAAATTTCGTCGGAAATTTTGGAAGAATCGAACCGATGGATCTTCATCCACGAAACCATCTAAAGGATCATCGGGTTCTAAATCCTCTAACCTCAAAAGCTTTGCAAAACCTTCTAAAGAAAAAAATGATGATTTCGAAGGGGAATCCAATGCTATAGATGCAAAGGCTACGGCCATTTTCAACGGATTGTCCTTCTCCGAAATCATATAAAAAGAAGGCTTTGCAAGCGAAAACTTGGGACGATTCTACTTCTAATGAATCGACCTCAAGTAAAGAGGAAAAAGCCGTTGCTTTCATGCCTCTCAAATTCCCTCTTCTAATGTGTTATCATCTTTAGTCACTGACTCTACTCCTTTGATTTTGTATGAAACATCAACAACCGGCGGAGAGTCATCAAGTGAGGGGGAGTCGGACGAAGAAGAACTCGTTGAGGCATATCAACAACTTCTTGCGGAATCAAAGAAGATGGCCAAACATATCAAGAAGTTGAGGAAGCAACGACTTGAGATCAAGACGAGAATCATGCTTTAAAGATCAAACTTCATGATCTCGAGGAGGAACAAGGCGAGCGTTTGGATAATAATAAAATCCTCCAAGAAAAGATAAATCAATCGGAGAAAACGCTAAATCCATATGGACAAGATTGGTTTTCTAGAAAAACAGTTTGAGGAAATTCATGTCACCAACCAAGCTTTGACCAAGCAAGTTCATCAACTCAAATCCGACATACAAAGGCTTTCAACCGTTTCCAAGAAACTTGATTGTATGTCGGATTAGGTCAAACAAGCAAGGTTGGTTTGGGATTTAAAAAGAACCAAACTGTGAATGCTTCAAGTTCCACAATCAAATTGAAGGAAGACTTGTCACCTTTGTGGACTTGAAGGACATTTGGTGAAGGATTGCCCGAAAAAGAGAAAGAAAAATTCTTCGGCAACTTCATTACGGAGCGGAACTCAACGGACTCAAAAGACACATCAAGTTAAAGGAGTTCATCAACCCACCAATGTCACGCCCCGGGGTCGAAACTGCGACCCGGGCTCGCCAACAGATCCGCCACCTATGCCAAAACCCGCATAGGCGAAGCGTCCTACCTGCAAAAAGAACTACAGCTAACAGATATCAGAGCTAAAAGATAAAAAATGCTGTAGAATAAATCAACCACTGTACAACTGAAGATAAAACAACAAGGTCCATCTCCCAAAAATGATAATCATACATTAACCTCGAGTACAAAACTCATAGCTCAACAGGGAGATATCCTAAATAAAACATCAGTGTACAAGCTTCAATACATCATATCCTCACTACATCAGTCTCTCAAAAGAGGAAAAAAAAAACCAATCTACCGACTATACTGAAGATCTCCTCCAAAGGGGGTACCGCTACACTCCAAAGATGGGTCTGGATCTAGCTCGCTACTCCCTCACCACGCACAGCAACCACAGAACAGCAACACCCGCCAAGACTCTGCAAAACAAAGAGGAGAAAGGACAAAAGGGGGGGGGGGAAACCCCCAACGGGCGTGAGAACTACGCAATAAGGGAGTTCTCAGTGGGTATCGCCACTAGGCCCGACGATCTGCCCACCAAGACTACTAGAGGCAAAAGATAACCGATGCAGTAAACTGAAAAGAAGAAGCTGGAAACACCCTACAGCTACCATGCCTCTATCCAAATGCTCAAATGGGGAAACTCTGATGAAGATATGCAACTCTCGCACACGAGGTGCTCAAACGACCCAATCGAGCTGACTGCCACATCGGGTCCAGTCAAACCTGCGCCCACCTACAACCACCTCCCGCTGACGGGCAGGAATTACGTAGGGCGTCCAAACGGGCTAACTCGCTATCGAGTAGTGGCTCATGCAGGCTATAGTCAAATCCATGCCCTCTCTCTCTCAGAACGGAAAGACTCAAGATGCTCAACCTCTCACACAATAGTCAAAGAACTCACAACAACCACGGGACCACCGTCAAACCCCGAACGGTTCCCAACAATACTAGCACTGGTCTAACACAGCTACTAGACTCCACTCGGTCCCCCAGGCACGAGTGTAACACACGGCATCTGCCTGAATAAACCCAATCGATAGACCAGTAATCACTGGTACTTGCCTGCTCTGCCGCGACGGGTATGCCAGCCTACGCATAACACCGAAGCAAAGGAGTCCCAAGGACTCAAAACCCAGCATGGTGCCCGGCGCTCTGCACCGTGGAAAGCCTACTCCGGAGTGGCACTCGAGGGGAGCGACCCACACGAGTAAAGTATCACTGTATCAAGCATCACTGTATCGAGTATCTCTGTAACCACTGTCTCATAACAGCAGGACTGGATCAAGACTATGATCAAAGTGGGAAACTCCGTCCACTAACAAAACCCCGATCTGACGCAATAGTACTCAAAAAGTGGGAAACACCATCCACTAGAACAAATCTGATACCCAATCTGATGCAATAGTCAACATCCGGTCAACCGCCCAAAGTCCGCGGTCACCGCAATAACCCACGACCCACAATTGGGTAAAATAATCAAGATCCGGTCAACCGCCTACTGTCCGCGGTTGCCGCAATAACCCACGACCCACAATTGGGTAAATTAATCAAGATCCGGTCAACCGCCTACTGTCCGCGGTTGCCGCAATAACCCACAATCCAACATCAAGCACACCCTGTCTCTGACCCTAAGGTCCCAGCTACACTATCCCAAACCTCTGCTCGAACCCGAGCAACATGACTCAAAAGTCTAAATAAAAGGAGAAAGAAAGCAATCATGGTTTCTCCTAAGTCAAATTCCAATATGTAGTGCAGCAGTAAAAGATGGCCTAACTATATGTCCATACACATATGTCCATACAAGCATGCATTTGTCCTCAGGAAGAATAAGGGAAATAACCTCATGCCAAATTATCAATGACCATACCTGTCCATAATTCTCCATCCATAATGGCTCCTCAGAGTAGAACCTGCACATAACTACATAATCCTATCCCAATGCATAAACCATCTTCATAAAAGGTTATGTGCTAATATAGCATGATAATTAATCATATAGGGCATCCTGCCTTAGATAAGCTTCCACTAATCATCAACATGACTATTTGACTAATACCATTGTCATACTGTGAATAATTCACTTGCAATTTCCATAAAATCCTCATTGTTAAACTTACCGATCAATCCCAGCTATTGTACCATTCACCTGCATGCAATGCTAACATATGAAAATTTAGAGAACCGTCCACCGGTTCCGGGAATAAGGCACCCACCTGAAAAGCTGACTGTCCAAAGCCCAACAGCTGAAAACACCAATTAACTCTAATCCCTTGCTCCAATAAGTTCAGCACACCCGTAACACTCCTGGCACAATACAAAGTCCACTAATTACACTAGGCTCCCAAATATAGCACTTAAAACCACATACAACCTCGAATTCTGAACTGTTAAATTATCACCTGCAGATAGTGCCCAGAAAATTCCAATAAAAATATCACAGCAATCCTTGCGTCGATAGCTTCGAATCGGTACCTTGCACGCCCAAATCAGAGTTCGGTAAGTCAAGATAAAAATTCGGCAAGGGGGTACACTCATACAAAAATCTGTATAAAAACTGTACACTGTTCACTGAGAAAACAGTAATATTCACCTCTGATGAAATCTCAGAAAAATCCAAGAAAAATACGAGCGCGTTCCTTGCGATCTGTAGATGAAAAAGTTGTATAAGCTCGTTTCCGTCTGATGCTCGTGCGCGAAGATATGGCCAAAATACCCCGCTGCCGTCAAGGAAGTCCACACAGAAAATGGGGTCACTGTTTGCCTCGGGATCCGTGCCAAAACCTCAAAACGAGAAAGCGCGACCAAAACGAAAGATGAAGTCCTACCTCTTAGGAGTCTGCCGGCGCAAGAATCACAGCAAAATGATCTCGGGGTAGCCCAGGGGAGCTAAAACACTGTTGCTGCGCCGAAGAAGAACCCAGGAATGCAACGTCGCGCCGCGCCGTAAAATGGGGAACCTCGGGATTCGTGCCCCCAAAAATCCCAAAACTCTGCAGGAAGATCAAGGACTTGAAGATGAACAACTTTGCTTGAGGGGGCTCGGGTAGAGAGTGAGAGGGTAGAGAGAAAAAGGCAAGGAAAGGGGGCTCGGGTTGCCTTTAAATGGGCTGAAGAAAACAAATGGAGAAATACCCAACGTGTCCCCACTTCCGGGCGCCGCGAATTTTCGGGCTGCTACAGTAATGGGCCCGGCCCATTACTGTTCAAGCCCGAAACAACGTGGGCCGGCCACGTAGCCCAGCACTGTTCATCCCCGGGCCCCGCTGCACCCGGCGCACCTGCGCCAGCCAATGGCGTCGCGCCACGTGGCCCCGGCAGCCCGTGCACCGCGCACGTGGCCCCGTGCACCGCGCACGTCGCGGCTGCCCCGGCCGTACGGCCACCTGCCCCGCCGTACGGCCACCTGCCCCGGTCAACCACTCCACCGATTCCGTGGACCGGGAGCACCACACCGAACCAACCACCTCACGCCACGTGTCCCCCCGGTCTACCGTGCACCCGGGCCCAACTTCAGTGGACCGCGCCCGCTGAACCGGCCAACCGGAGAGCGCCGCGTGGCCCGCCCCGGTGCACGACCTCCGCGGTGGACCGCGCGCCCGCCCGCGCGCTCAGCCGCCATCCGCCGCCGCCCACCGCCGCCAGCCGCCGCCGGCGATCGCCGGAAACACTGTTCCGGCGATGAACAGTAAAATTACTGTAGCAAGCTCCGAAAAATACAAGTAAATAGCCCGTCTTGACCGTTTTCGCGCGCTGATTCCAAATCCGGCGTCCATTTTGCCAAATTCCAATCCTTTAATTTGCCGGAGGCTCCCGGAAAGGTATTTTTAATCCGAATTCCGCGCCGAGCCTAAATTTGATATCCACTCCACGCGTAAACTCTTCTAAACATCCGATGGGGTCCCCCAAATACCTACGAGATCCAAATTTAAGCCTCGAGTCCATCTCTTGTGTCCAAAATGGCGCGCGAACATCGCCGACATGCCACGTAGGCTTCCAGAAGCTGCTGGTCACACTGTAGAAGCCCTGCAAAGATCCGGGTCACCACATCCTCCCCCACTAAAAGAAAGTTTTCGTCCTCGAAACTAGAGCAACTCCCAAGGAGTCTCAGAAACCAGGGGTCAAAATTCAACACCGCCGTCTCCAGCTCCCAAGTCACCTATCGCTCCCCGTGATTACTCCTCAGCAACAACCACAGCAACAACCAGTACGGCATAGCCCGATTGCGCAATTCCCTCACCTCACGAGTCAGAATTCGCAACGGGCGTCCCTCGTACTCCAAACTCTCACCGACCCCAAAAGGAACGAGTCAATCACGGGCGAGGGGTCCAAAACATGACACTCCAGAGCTGAGACGCAGAAAAACCCCAAAAACTCCAACAAAAGACGGGGGGAAAAGGAACAAATAGCCCGAGCAACACGCTCAAAAATCACTCCCAAGAGCCAGCTCAACCAAAGCAACCCGAATCACATCCGCACAAACACCTGCACAGAAAAGGGGGCCCAAACAAGCAGGGGTTCACACTCGGTCGCCCTCAACACTTAACCACCTAAGTGGATTGCTCAGCCGCAGCCTTTCATCAAAAGGGATCCTCAGGGACACAACTCAAACCCTGCACACAAGGATGGCCCCACACAGTGCCAGCTATGGAACCGTCAAACTCGACTCCCAAATAGCTCTTCTGCCCCAGGCATCCGCCACCACAGTGGCTCTGTCGGGGTGATACTGGATGCTCAACAATAACCCAATGGGAATTCCACAGTCGCTACAGGAGGCATCACTGAAACTCGCAGATCTCTCTCCCAACACTGGAAATGTTAGCGTTGGCGCTGGTATCAGTCTCATCATCCAATTGCCAAGCACTCCTGGCACTGCCCAGTCCAACAAGCTCCTTATCTTGACCATAAATATTGATCTCGGCCAATTCCCAAATAGTATCCATATTGGCCGGATTTCCACTGCCGCCCCTACGGCTCGAACAAAGTGACCCATGGAGGTATGCTTCTGAAGCTACAACTTGTATCTCAATAACTTGGCATACAGCTTCATCCACACGGGCATGGTAGCACATCCACAAGTGCTCCTCGTGCTCCAAGTCGCTCTGGGAGTAAATCAAAATATCCTTGGGGAACACCACTCCCCATTTGTCCAAGTACAACTGGAACACACCAGTCCAATAAATCTTGAAGACAACAGGGCATTAATCATTCCATTTGGCCTCAATATGAGTTCATAATGTCCCTACCGGATCCCGCAAGCCATCATGGCAGAATACGCAACTATACAATTCCACATAGGTACAGGTATCCCAGACGAACAACTGCCGGAGTATAACTCCATCCAAAGGTCCTAACTACCACCCGGACCTGTCAACACTCGAACCATAAAAGGACCCTCACAGTCGTGTATCAACGACGTGGCATCACCACCGTATACCAACGGCGTGGCATCACCACCGTATACCAACGGCGTGGCATCACCACCGTATACCAACGGCGTGGCACTAGGTCAAACAGACCCCTCGATCCATCAGATCCTGTAACTCCGCCATCAGCTCTCTAACTGCTCCACTGGCGATATCCAATGAGGTGCTGTCGAGGGTGGCGCGGTTCCCCGAACCACGTCAACCGCAATCTCTGTCTCCCTAACCGGCGGCATCAACAACAGCCTAGGTGAAATCTCACCCGGGATCCCGTGGGCAACAGGGATATCCTTGAGCCCCCGTGCCGCCGTAAGCACCTCTCACACTGTTGCTAAAACCTGTGTGCTCTAACAATCTCCCCATAACAAGCCTCCCTTGTCTGCCTCGCAAAAGTCACAATCAGCACCCTCTCTGCACTTAACCATCCAGTGGTGCCGTGCCAACCAATCCCAAACACTGGGTCAAAACGTCGAACTGCCACCCATAACAAGAGGTTCGCCGGTATAACTCATGGTCTCAACGGCACTGAACAAAACCCACAAGCCTCCTTCACATGCACAACACCGATGGTATCCTGTACCTCTAGTGCACGTGGTAATAACTCTGCCTTTAGTCCATGCCGGAAAGCGAGGTGCACTAACTCCGACTGCTGTGATGAAATCACACCTGCAACAACCCGATCCACTGCCGTGGCGCCCTCCAACCAGGCGGCACAAGCTCATCCACACGATGCAAGCGGTTGTCGCTTAATCCACCAGAAAATATCCCATCAATCACAAGGGAGCACGACCTCTGTCTCTGCTCACGCTGAGGCAACAGATACGATCCTCTGCAGACAACAAAACCACGCTACCGTTGCGCTACTCTGAAATAGACACTGATACAGCCATCGGGGTCCGCCCGATCCCCAACATCTCAGAAGTCCATCATTGCAACCGTCATAAGACAAAACACCATTAATCCATGCAATTCCCTATACAATTATCCTTACTAAACTCACCCCTCAATCACATATATTGCACCCCAAACATGCCAGTTATCAATCACCCCGGGTAACATCCCCCTTGGGTAAGCTTTACATAATCCATTCACAAGGATATCCATCATCCAGGAAGGGAAAACAAAAATGTTTCTGCCGGCCGATCTGTCCTCCATCATCTGGCATCATACGCCTCTGTCCAGAACTTGCCTTTGGCAGAAGATCCCCATCCAAAAGAACTGCAGCGCCAGGCTCCAAACGCAATGCCCACTCAAACGCGGCATCCAAGATCCAAAAATCTGCACAGGAGGGACTAAATCAACTGAAAGGTAACCTGGCGCCATCCACTACTGGTCACATAAATCCTATGCGCCTCGTTCCATGGAACGCGCAGTTCAACAACTGCGTAAACCCTTTGCCACAAGGGGCTCTCAAGTAGCCTCTCCAACACTACCAACCACGATTCTGCCTCCAAAGGCTCCAACTCAATTCCATGAATCGGGGTGGTTCATCTACCAACTAGCTCCATCGATCAATGATGTCCCACAGCTCATCAGCTGTCAGCAATCCACCCTGCCTCAGTGCCTTGGCACTAAACACTGGCACGGAGGGGGTAACTCGCTCCATTGGCGTCACAGAAATCCCTGCCGCTGAGGGTACTGCATCCTGGTGGTCTCAGGAGGAAAGCACTGTCAGGCTGCCCACTGCTCCGACAACTGTGTCACCAAAACTAGCTGCTCACTCAATCGCTGATATGCCTCCAAAATCCTGTCATCTGGGTCCGGAGCTCTCTGACCTCAATCCGGGTATCCGGCCCAAAACCAACCGCTCAAGCTCAACTGCTATGACAGGATGCCCACGGGTCAAAACCCAGCGTCGGGGAGACACCGCTCGCCACGACGAAACCACAAAATCAGCACACAACAACGCTCGACCCAATCCAGCGAAAGTCTAAAGCATGTCACCCATTCCCTAGCGTTATGTTGTCTGCAGCCAACATAACTACTTAGGAGAATAAACATGCCAATCACTCTTCCCGTCCCTTGGGAGAGGTATAAAACTCAATCAGGACTCTCGCTACAAGTCACGACTCTCACGAAGTCATCCAAGGGTCAAACCATAAGCCTAGGGTTTCTAAGTCCACCATGACCTACAACCTAGGCTCTGATACCACCTAATCTGTCACGCCCCGGGGTCGAAACTGCGACCCGGGCTCGCCAACAGATCCGCCACCTATGCCAAACCCGCATAGGCGAAGCGTCCTACCTGCAAAAAGAACTACAGCTAACAGATATCAGAGCTAAAAGATAAAAAAATGCTGTAGAATAAAATCAACCACTGTACAACTGAAGATAAAACAACAAGGTCCATCTCCCAAAAATGATAATCATACATTAACCTCGAGTACAAAACTCATAGCTCAACAGGGAGATATCCTAAATAAAACATCAGTGTACAAGCTCTCAATACATCATATCCTCACTACATCAGTCTCTCAAAAGAGGAAAAAAAATACCAATCTACCGACTATACTGAAGATCTCCTCCAAAGGGGGTACCGCTACACTCCAAAGATGGGTCTGGATCTAGCTCGCTACTCCCTCACCACGCACAGCAACCACAGAACAGCAACACCCGCCAAGACTCTGCAAAACAAAGAGGAGAAAGGACAAAAGGGGGGGGGGAAACCCCCAACGGGCGTGAGAACTACGCAATAAGGGAGTTCTCAGTGGGTATCGCCACTAGGCCCGACGATCTGCCCACCAAGACTACTAGAGGCAAAAGATAACCGATGCAGTAAAACTGAAAGAAGAAGCTGGAAACACCCTACAGCTACCATGCCTCTATCCAAATGCTCAAATGGGGAAACTCTGATGAAGATATGCAACTCTCGCACACGAGGTGCTCGAACGACCCAATCGAGCTGACTGCCACATCGGGTCCAGTCAAACCTGCGCCCACCTACAACCACCTCCCGCTGACGGGCAGGAATTACGTAGGGCGTCCAAACGGGCTAACTCGCTATCGAGTAGTGGCTCATGCAGGCTATAGTCAAATCCATGCCCTCTCTCTCTCAGAACGGAAAGACTCAAGATGCTCAACCTCTCACACAATAGTCAAAGAACTCACAACGACCACGGGACCACCGTCAAACCCCGAACGGTTCCCAACAATACTAGCACTGGTTTAACACAGCTACTAGACTCCACGCGGTCCCCCAGGCACGAGTGTAACACACGGCATCTGCCTGAATAAACCCAATCGATAGACAAGTAATCACTGGTACTGCCTGCTCTGCCGCGACGGGTATGCCAGCCTACGCATAACACCGAAGCAAAGGAGTCCCAAGGACTCAAAACCCAGCATGGTGCCCGGCGCTCTGCACCGTGGAAAGCCTACTCCGGAGTGGCACTCGAGGGGAGCGACCCACACGAGTAAAGTATCACTGTATCAAGCATCACTGTATCGAGTATCTCTGTAACCACTGTCTCATAACAGCAGGACTGGATCAAGACTATGATCAAAGTGGGAAACTCCGTCCACTAACAAAACCCCGATCTGACGCAATAGTACTCAAAAAGTGGGAAACACCATCCACTAGAACAAATCTGATACCCAATCTGATGCAATAGTCAACATCCGGTCAACCGCCCAAAGTCCGCGGTCACCGCAATAACCCACGACCCACAATTGGGTAAAATAATCAAGATCCGGTCAACCGCCTACTGTCCGCGGTTGCCGCAATAACCCACGACCCACAATTGGGTAAATTAATCAAGATCCGGTCAACCGCCTACTGTCCGCGGTTGCCGCAATAACCCACAATCCAACATCAAGCACACCCTGTCTCTGACCCTAAGGTCCCAGCTACACTATCCCAAACCTCTGCTCGAACCCGAGCAACATGACTCAAAAGTCTAAATAAAAAGGAGAAAGAAAGCAATCATGGTTTCTCCTAAGTCAAATTCCAATATGTACTGCAGCAGTAAAAGATGGCCTAACTATATGTCCATACACATATGTCCATACAAGCATGCATTTGTCCTCAGGAAGAATAAGGGAAATAACCTCATGCCAAAATTATCAATGACCATACCTGTCCATAATTCTCCATCCATAATGGCTCCTCAGAGTAGAACCTGCACATAACTACATAATCCTATCCCAATGCATAAACCATCTTCATAAAAGGTTATGTGCTAATATGGCATGATAATTAATCATATAGGGCATCCTGCCTTAGATAAGCTTCCACTAATCATCAACATGACTATTTGACTAATACCATTGTCATACTGTGAATAATTCACTTGCAATTTCCATAAAATCCTCATTGTTAAACTTTCCGATCAATCCCAGCTATTGTACCATTCACCTGCATGCAATGCTAACATATGAAAATTTAGAGAACCGTCCACCGGTTCCGGGAATAAGGCACCCACCTGAAAAGCTGACTGTCCAAAGCCCAACAGCTGAAAACACCAATTAACTCTAATCCCTTGCTCCAATAAGTTCAGCACACCCGTAACACTCCTGGCACAATACAAAGTCCACTAATTACACTAGGCTCCCAAATATAGCACTTAAAACCACATACAACCTCGAATTCTGAACTGTTAAATTATCACCTGCAGATAGTGCCCAGAAAATTCCAATAAAAATATCACAGCAATCCTTGCGTCGATAGCTTCGAATCGGTACCTTGCACGCCCAAATCAGAGTTCGGTAAGTCAAGATAAAAATTCGGCAAGGGGGTACACTCATACAAAAATCTGTATAAAAACTGTACACTGTTCACTGAGAAAACAGTAATATTCACCTCTGATGAAATCTCAGAAAAATCCAAGAAAAATACGAGCGCGTTCCTTGCGATCTGTAGATGAAAAAGTTGTATAAGCTCGTTTCCGTCTGATGCTCGTGCGCGAAGATATGGCCAAAATACCCCGCTGCCGTCAAGGAAGTCCACACAGAAAATGGGGTCACTGTTTGCCTCGGGATCCGTGCCAAAACCTCAAAACGAGAAAGCGCGACCAAAACGAAAGATGAAGTCCTACCTCTTAGGAGTCTGCCGGCGCAAGAATCACAGCAAAATGATCTCGGGGTAGCCCAGGGGAGCTAAAACACTGTTGCTGCGCCGAAGAAGAACCCAGGAATGCAACGTCGCGCCGCGCCGTAAAATGGGGAACCTCGGGATTCGTGCCCCCAAAAATCCCAAAACTCTGCAGGAAGATCAAGGACTTGAAGATGAACAACTTTGCTTGAGGGGGCTCGGGTAGAGAGTGAGAGGGTAGAGAGAAAAAGGCAAGGAAAGGGGGCTCGGGTTGCCTTTAAATGGGCTGAAGAAAACAAATGGAGAAATACCCAACGTGTCCCCACTTCCGGGCGCCGCGAATTTTCGGGCTGCTACAGTAATGGGCCCGGCCCATTACTGTTCAAGCCCGAAACAACGTGGGCCGGCCACGTAGCCCAGCACTGTTCATCCCCGGGCCCCGCTGCACCCGGCGCACCTGCGCCAGCCAATGGCGTCGCGCCACGTGGCCCCGGCAGCCCGTGCACCGCGCACGTGGCCCCGTGCACCGCGCACGTCGCGGCTGCCCCGGCCGTACGGCCACCTGCCCCGCCGTACGGCCACCTGCCCCGGTCAACCACTCCACCGATTCCGTGGACCGGGAGCACCACACCGAACCAACCACCTCACGCCACGTGTCCCCCCGGTCTACCGTGCACCCGGGCCCAACTTCAGTGGACCGCGCCCGCTGAACCGGCCAACCGGAGAGCGCCGCGTGGCCCGCCCCCGGTGCACGACCTCCGCGGTGGACCGCGCGCCCGCCCGCGCGCTCAGCCGCCATCCGCCGCCGCCCACCGCCGCCAGCCGCCGCCGGCGATCGCCGGAAACACTGTTCCGGCGATGAACAGTAAAATTACTGTAGCAAGCTCCGAAAAATACAAGTAAATAGCCCGTCTTGACCGTTTTCGCGCGCTGATTCCAAATCCGGCGTCCATTTTGCCAAATTCCAATCCTTTAATTTGCCGGAGGCTCCCGGAAAGGTATTTTTAATCCGAATTCCGCGCCGAGCCTAAATTTGATATCCACTCCACGCGTAAACTCTTCTAAACATCCGATGGGGTCCCCCAAATACCTACGAGATCCAAATTTAAGCCTCGAGTCCATCTCTTGTGTCCAAAATGGCGCGCGAACATCGCCGACATGCCACGTAGGCTTCCAGAAGCTGCTGGTCACACTGTAGAAGCCCTGCAAAGATCCGGGTCACCACAACTTTTAATACTAACAATTCTTCTGGAAAAGCATCCACTTCTAAGTCTTCAGGTTATGCGTTGAAAACAACTAAGGAAGAAGACGCGGATACATCCTCCTCGGACGATGACGAGAACCTTTCTATGGAGGAATTTGAGAAGCAGCTCGCTCTCTTGACAAGGAATTTTCGCCGCAACTTTCGAAGGGGTAATTCAAGCAAATCTCCATCCTTCGGAAAGTGGAACAAAGGCAAGGGTACTCCAAGTCACAAGTCAAGAAAGCAGGAGAACTTCTCAAAGGATAAGAAAAGTTCAGAAGGACAACTGCAATGCTTCAAATGTCGAGGCTACGGCCACATTGCAACGGAGTGTCCTAACAAGTATCCGGCAAAGAAGAAGGCGATGCAAGTCGTCACTTGGGATGACAACTCAACGTCAAATGAGTCGTCTTCAAGTGATGAAGAAAAGAGCTCCACGGCATTCCACGCGTCCACATCTTCACCATTCATGTGCTTTATGGCAAGTACGTCTGAATCATTGTCCAACTCCACTGTTGAAAAGAATGCAATGGACAATGAATCGGATGATTCGGAAGGTGAAGAGTTTGCTCTAGCCTATCACAGATCTTTACAGGATTTAAAGAAACCGGCTAAGCAAAACAAGGGGTTGAGAGGGAGATTGCAGGATCTCGAAGAAGAAGTAAAAAGGGTAACTTCTCTCTCGACCGATCTTGAAGTGGAAAGGGATAGTTTGATAAAAGCAAATGTTTCCCTTCAAGAGTCCAATGAGCAGCTCGAGAAGAACTATATAGATATGGTGAACAAAGCAAACTACTTCTTGAAGCTCTATGGCGAGGGCCGACAGGAAAGACGGGAAATGACAGAGACCATTCTCCAACTCAAGGATGACTCACAGCAATTCTCTTTAGGAAGGAGTAAGTTGGATAAACTCCTTGGTCTTGGTCAAACAAATCGGTTCGGCCTCGGGTACACTCAAACTGGAAACAGTCCAAGTTCGAGTGGGACAGTTTTTGTGCCTCAGTCGGTATCTCCTCCTCCGACACCGGAATTCAAGACAAACAACGACAACAAACCTACCTCATCCTCTTCGGAATCGTCAAGCTCAAAGGTATGTTTTCGTTGTAATTTTGCAGGGCACATCGAAAGAAATTGCGAGATTGGAGCTCAAAGAACAAATCAACCACATCTTGCAATTGCTACCAATAAGCTCACTTCCCGGAATTCAAGGAAGGATTTTTCAAAAGAAAAGAACATTGGTAGCACCTCAAACAAGACGATGACAAAAGAAAAAGATCAATCATACAAGACGTCGTCTTCAAGGAGAATCTCTCAACCTTTACCAACATACTCCAAAACTCAAAAGGTTTGGGTATGCAAAGGTGAAACCCCTCCTTGTCTTTAATCGTTCTACGATTAAATCTTGTATAGTTTATGTAGACTATTTTCTTTTCTTCTTTTTCTTTTGGCCAACTCGTCAACCATCCTTGCAAGGTAAATTGTATATTTTTTTCTTATTGGTTGATGTTTTCTCTCGGTTTTCTTGGGTAGCATTTTTGAGAGAGAAAGCTGATACGTTTGACTCTTTTCATGAGATTTGCTATCGTATTATGATTGAAAAGAATGAAAAGATCATTCGTGTTAGAAGTGATAGGGGTGGAGAATTCATAAATTCAAAATTCATTGACTTTTGTACTTCAAATGGCATTAAACATGAATTCTCGGCACCCTATACACCTCAGCAGAATGGTGTTGTTGAGCGCAAAAACAGGGTTGTTCAAGAGATGGCGCGTGTGATGCTTCATAGCCGGAAATTACCGCTACATTTTTGGGCTGAAGCTGTGAACACCGCTGTCTATGTCATTAACAGAGTGTATTTGCGCCCAGGAACCTTGAATACACCATATGAGCTGTGGTTTAGTAGAAAACCGGATATCAAGTACTTTCGTATCTTCGGGAGTCGATGTTACATCTTACGTGACCGTGAAAATCTTGGAAAGTTCGACTCTCGAAGTGATGAAGGGATCTTTTTGGGTTATTCTACGAATAGCAGAGCATATCGAGTATTTAACATTGAATCTAAGACGATCGTAGAATCTATAAATGTTAAAGTAGATGAAGCTTCTCATTTTGAATCTGAAAAATCTACCCTCGATATCTCTCTAGATGATGATTCTCCTGCTAGTGCATCTTCTCATAATAATACTTCCAATATTAATGATGCATCTAATGGTTCTTCTAGTTTATCTGATGTGCAGGAATCATCTCGTGTACCTCCGAGTACTCCGTTTCAACAAACGCTACGAATCTCCAAGGATCATCCGGAATCGAACATCATTGGAGATCCACAAGAAGGAGTTAGAACTCGAAGGCAGTTGGTTTGCGGATTTGCTTGCTACGTATCTTTAATCGAACCAAAGACAATAGATGAAGCTCTTCAGGATGACTACTGGATTAAAGCAATGCAGGAAGAGCTCCATCAATTTGAGCGAAACAAAGTCTGGGAATTAACGAAGCCTCCAAAGCAACATAATGTGATAGGTACCAAATGGATCTTCAAGAACAAGAAAGATGAAGATGGTACTATCATCAGGAACAAGGCACGACTAGTTGCTCAAGGCTACTCTCAAGTAGAAGGTATAGACTTTGACGAAACTTTCGCCCCTGTAGCTAGACTCGAGTCCATTCGTATATTGTTTGCTATTGCTTGTCATTTTAAAATCAAATTATTTCAAATGGACGTCAAGAGCGCATTTCTAAATGGGTTTTTAAATGAGGAAGTTTATGTGGCTCAACCGAAAGGTTTTGTAGATCATAAACAACCTAACCATGTTTTTCGTTTGAAAAAGGCTCTTTACGGTCTGAAACAAGCACCGCGAGCATGGTACGAAAGGTTAACAAAGCACCTTTTGGAGAAGGGCTATACTCGAGGGGGAGCTGACAGGACTCTCTTTGTGAAGCATTATCAAAATAATTTCATTGTAGCACAAATCTATGTCGATGACATTGTATTTGGTGCAACAAAAGATAATGATGCTTCTAAATTCGCGGAGACCATGGAAAGCGAATTTGAGATGTCCATGATGGGCGAATTGTCTTATTTTCTTGGATTGCAAATTAAACAAAATGATGAAGGTATTCACTTGAGTCAATCCAAGTATGCACTGGAGTTGGTCAAAAAGTTTGATCTAGAAAATTGTAAAGATTTTCCAACTCCAATGGGAACTAGCCACAAGGGACTTGGAAGTGAATCACATAGTGAGAATGTAGACGAGAAACTGTATAGAAGTATGATTGGAAGTCTACTTTACCTCACGGCTAGTCGCCCGGATATATCCTTTAGTGTTGGGATTTGCGCGAGATATCAATCAGCACCAAAGGAGGTTCACCTGAAAGCGGTGAAACGGATCATCCGGTACATCAAAGGATCAATTAATTTCGGAATTTGGTATCCTATGGGAACAAGTCTGGACATTGTTGGATACTCAGATGCCGATTGGGCAGGATCAGTGGATGATCGGAAAAGCACGAGTGGTGCATGCTTCTATCTTGGCCATTGCCTTGTTGCATGGCACAGTAAAAAGCAGAATTGCATAGCACTCTCGACTGCCGAAGCGGAATACATTTCAGCTGGAAGTTGCTCAACTCAACTCATTTGGATGAAAAGCGTATTGAGCGACTTCCGCATTTCAGCATCTTCGGTAACAATTCTTTGTGACAACACAAGTGCAATTAACATTTCTAAAAACCCTGTGTTGCACTCTAGAACAAAACATATTGAACTTAGATATCATTTTCTTAGAGAGCTAGTTGAATCAAATACTCTTCAACTTTCATATATTTCAACTGAAGATCAATTAGCTGACTTTTTAACAAAACCTTTGGATCAAAAACGTTTTATTCATTTGCGAAAAGCAATTGGTATGCTTTCTTTGAAATAAACTTCTTTTTGAAACCTTTGCTTAAAATAGGTTTTGTATTTGTTTTGTTCTATTCAATATCTATGTTTATACATAGGATAGTAATTGAGCATAGATCTTAATTGACTTTAATTGCATCTGTTCACAC
This sequence comes from Tillandsia leiboldiana, assembly GCA_029204045.2. Lineage (NCBI taxonomy): Eukaryota > Viridiplantae > Streptophyta > Magnoliopsida > Poales > Bromeliaceae > Tillandsia > Tillandsia leiboldiana. Next base: position 17,669 of record JAQNDB010000731.1, read on the forward strand.
ATTTAGAAATTTATTATGCTTTTGCCATCATAATATTTCATTGTTGCAATGATCGTTTATGTTAATTAAATCATCTTCTAAAGTGATCAAAGTCAATTTCTCTCTCAATGATCTCTTGGTATAGTCATTATCTTATTTGACTGTTTAGTCGAGTATGAAATCGAGATCAATTTTTGGTTGAATACTTTATATCTTAAATAATTGATAGCCAATTGAGGGGGAGTCAAAGATAATGTAAAATGCTCAAAAGATGTGGAAAGAGTTACATCCCAATGAGGAGTGTGAAAACTACCACCACATGGAGGAAAGAGCTACCACCTCGGTCGTCCGAGTATTGTGTGCAGCTACCACATGTATACCAAGCATGGTTGTTCAAATTTTTGATTAAGTAAAATGCATGTTGAAATACTTGACTCTGTCAAATTTCAAGGTTGGTATAAGGTGGGATTTTAAAGAAAGATGCTCAAAGAGCCACTCTCTTCAACAGATTGTCTAGAAATATTATCTACCATATTTGGGATTTCAAACATCTATTGATCTTTGTATTTCATTTTCTTTACCGAATTGATTATTTGATAAAGGCATTACTCATAAGATCAAGTTAGATGTAATTGAATGTGTTCAACTTTAAGGGATTTAATTCTTGTAAATTTTCGTTTCATTTTTGTATATTATTGATAGATTTGGCATAATCTAATTCTTGTTGTGTGAAACGATGCTTTTTGTTTAAAGTTGATACACCTTTGTGCTTACAATCTTTTTCTGGTTTTTCTTGAATTTCTCTGAAATTTTTCTAAAGAAAAAGTTGGGGCCGATCCGGATCGGGCAAGGTGATCCGGATCCCGAACGCAGGTTTTCTCCTGCGGGCTGACGATCCGGATTGGACCTGCCGATCCGGATCCCGAACGCAGTTTTTTCACTGCGGGTAGCCGATCCGGATCGCAAGCTCGGGAGGATCCGGATCGCGGCTAGGGTTTTATAAAGAACAAAAGGGTTTTGATTTCTTTTACTCCAATCTTTTGTTCAAAAGTTTCCAGAGCGCTTCTCTCTAGATTTCATCCATCTTGGAAGCTTTCAAACTCAAGTTCTTCGATTCCAAGTAAGTTTTATTGATCAAAATCTCGGTTTTTCACCGTTTTACTCTTTTCCTCCTCAAACGTGATGAATGTTTGGATCGATTTGGTTTGTGGATGGTTTTTGATCAAATTTCTTTTGAAATAAGAACTCTGGGTAGATTAGTTTTGATTATATGCTAGGTTTTCTCCTGATTAACGGATTTTTAGGCTTCGATTTCTAAAATTTCGGTTTTAGGGCATATAATAAGGATTTTCGAAATTCATGCAATTGATCTATTTTTAGAAGTCCTTTTGCAAAACTAATTTGATTCTTAGTCTCTCTACATGATTATGATTGTTTGGGTACAATCTTTCAAATCTTTGAAAATTAACAATTTTTCATGTGTTCTTGAGTTTTTGCTCACAGGAATCCTCTTCTCTAAAAACCATAAGCAATGGTGATCACTTGGATTGTTTTCCTACTTGCTGCGATGGTACATACGAGAGACTCTGTCAAGCCCAAGAGGGCCAAGAAGGCTAAGAAAGCGAAGAAGACTAAGGATGATTCCGACACGGAATCGGAGACGGAATCAATTGACTGGGATGACCTGCTAGTTGAAGCAACGACTGTTCCCACTGCTTCAAAGGGAAAAGCGCCTGCGGAAACATCGAAGGCTCCGCCTACTGCTGCTGAAAAAGGCAAAGCTCCAATGGAAGAAACTTCTGGGAAGACAAGAAGAAAAAGTGTTGCTCGCAAGAGAGGAAGTGCTCGAGGAATTACCATTGAGCAACCAGCTGTTAGCGAACCATCCCCACAAGACTTTGTCAGCTCAGACAGGATAAAGGATTTTGAGAACAGAGAATGCATTGGCGAAAGGCATATTGATGTCAAAGCCTTGAAAGAGCGTTCTCGGGCATTTGGGATTTTATTTGACCAGATAGGTCTTGCCCCCATTTGCGACTTCCCGGAGACCACTGGGTATTGTCTTCACTCAGTGAGGATGTTTTATCAGAATGCCTGCTATCTAGTTGATCAGGAAAGCGGGCGTCGGGATTTTCAGACATTAGTCAAGAATGTCAGAATAAAAGTAACGCCACAGCTAATCGGAGAGGTATTAAGGATGGACGCCCGAGCCGATGGCTCCCATTACTTGAAGAATCAATCCTTCAACACCGACTCCTGGAGAGTGGTAGTTGATGGACTCTGTGCTCCAAACACTCGGTCGACAGGAAACTCAGTTTTCTCGAAAGAACTACGACCAGAGTACCGCATCTTAAACTTCATTGCTTGTTATAATATCACCCCAAACATGAACCCAAAGGTTCTTCGGTGGGAAAGGATGATATTCCTCTATCTTCTGGGAAACTCCACAGCAGCAATGGGAGCTAACTTAAGCATTCCCTACGTCATCTGGTCAAGGATGGCACGATATGTGGAGCAAGCTCATCCGTCAGAGAGACTACCTTATCCTATGATCATCATGCGCATTCTTCGAAAATTTAAAGCTGACACAAATGCGAGTTCCTATATGCACAGTCTAGGAACGATCAATGATACAACAATTGTGAAGTCTCTTTCGACGAAGCCAGATGAACCTTTCATCTCCCCTCAACGACTACAAGCACAACAGCAACGAGAACAACGACAACAACAACAAGCGACAACCTCGGCAACGGCAGCAACTCCTCCAGCGACAACCTCGGCACCACCAGCACAGCAGGCACCTCCGTCCACTTCTGACGATGATGCGTCGGTGAGCTCAATCTTTAAGGAACAACAGCGACTCTCAAACGAGCAAGAACGCATGGCTATTGATGTCGCTGAAATGAAAGAGGACATGAAAGAATTTAAGAAGGAACAAGCTTCTATAAACAAACGGATCAAGAAAATGTTTCAGAAGCTTGGTTGTATCAGCTCTGACGACTCTGCATAAAGTTTTTTTTCTAATCTTTCTTTTGCAGGTTTATAAGTTTTTGTTCTTATCCAGTTCTCAGGTTTTTCTTTATTCTGATCTATTTAACTCTCCTTCAATTTATTGATTTTGGCTTTGTTTTGTGACAAAAAGGGGGAGAGAGTTAGAGAGAACTTTGAACAATGTTGACTGCATGAAACATCAAGGTAAGTGAACAATGTTTGATATGAAAACTGGATGAATATCAAGGTAAGTATTACTCCAACTTCCATTCTCAACTTGAGGTTTTTCAGCGGTATGAATGCATGCCTCGACTAACTATTTGCTAACTATTTGGGCATGTAATATAACTAACAAGTTGATGTTCACTAACAAGTTTGTGACACTTGGTTTTTGATTGCATAGAAGATATGTTGGTTCTTAACTCTGATCAACTACATATCTATATATATTTAAGTTTGTCACAAACTTGTTCATGACATTTGGTTTTTACTTGCAAAGAAGATATGTTGGTGTTTTTAACTATGATCAGTTTACATATCTGAATATAAATGTCATGGTAAGTATAAATGAGTTTAAACTTCATCTCCGTTTGTGGTTTTTGAATGATACAAAATTCTTGAGGTATCTAACGATTTCTTTTGTCAAGAATGATTTCTTTTTGCAGAGAGTACAGATGTCTAAGTCTAGAGTCTGTTTTAGGAGTTTAACTCATGTATTGTATTTTGGATCTCCATTGTAAATTTTTGTTGTATGGTGATAGCAACAAAAATATCTTTTTGAATTTTCTTTAGTGGATCTGTGTTTTGTCACGAAACAGCCAAAGGGGGAGATTGTTACGGAATTTGAGTTGGCGTAGTTTCGTGAAAGTTTCAAGTCCTGAAGATTGAAGGTGAAGAAAGTTGGATCATTTAACTCAATCTCAAGAAAGAAGAATTCAAAAGGATCAGGTATGTTTAACTAAAGAATTTGTGTGATCCGAATACTTCTTGTAGTGTAGAAACACTTGGAAGAATCTTTCATTGCATAAAAATCAAAAACTGGACTTGGGACATGTTCAGGATCCGGATCAGGCTGTTCGATCCGGATCCCGAAGGTGGTTCGTTCATACATCGTCGCAATCCGGATCGTAGTCTCTTGATCCGGATCCCGAACGTTGAGTTTACCATCTACCTTGAACGATCCGGATCTTGCTTCGCAATCCGGATCCCGAACGTTGATGTTTGGTGAACTGTATGAACGATCCGGATCGTAGTCACATGATCCGGATCCCGAACCTTCGTTTTTCTGGAATTGGCTGATTCGTTATGACGATCCGGATCTCAGTTATCACGATCCGGATCGCCGTCCGTAAAATTCCAGAAATGGCAGGTTTTTGATTCTTATCTCCTTCCTAGGGTTTCTAACCTATAAATAGACCCTATGTCTTTCTTTCTAGGGTCAATCCACATAGCCGTCATTTTCATATATCATCTTATACGGCTATAGATCCACATATAGAGAAGAAAGGAAATCATTAGAGAATACTCTATGTTTCTTCATCTATATTGATTAGTTTGATTCTAGGTTTTCATACTCACATCTTGAGTTGAATCAAACTAATGAATACTTAGATGGTATTTCCGATCTATCTTTGATCTAAGTATTCGGCGGATCATCACCACCCAAAAACAACGATTACCCCAAAATCGGCGCGTGGATTCGCGTGTCCTTGTGGATTCAAGGTTCAATCGCTCTCGTGGATTCGGAGCGAGGCACGTTCGTGGATTCGAAGGGTGCTATTGGGTGAAGACCGTGGATTCGGTCGGACGTCGTGGATTCGACGTTGGACGCCGTGGATTCGGCGTTGGGCGCAGATCGTGGATTCGAGAAGCGTCTGGAGCGAGCGGAGAAGATCCTCTAGGAGCGTATGGAAAAGGTTGAGTCGTAAGTGTGTACGGTAAATCACCTTGTACGTGTTTTAATTCTAGTGGATTTCTGCCGTGTTATCGGTCCCGTGGTTTTTTACTCCGGTGATGGAGTTTTCCACGTAAAAATCTTGCGAGTTATTTTCATTTCCGCATTGGGTTTTTATCGCAACGATTTTTGAGTGTTTATACGTTTACACCTATTCACCCCCCTCTAGGTGTTTCTTCCCCTATTTAGATCCGTATTATATACGACCCAACAAATAACACGCAGAGATTTTTACGTGGAAAACTCCAAACCGGAGTAAAAAACCACGGGACCGATAACACGGTGAAATCCACTAGAATTAAACACGTACAAGGTGATATACCGTACTCACAGACGACTCAACCTTTTGCATACGCTCCTAGTTGATCTTCTCCGCTCGCTCCACGACGCTTCTCGAATCCACGATGTGCGTCCAACGCCGAATCCACGGCGTCCAACGTCGAGTCCACGACGTCCGACCGAATCCACGGTCTTCACCCAGTAGCACGCTTCGAATCCACGAACGTACCTCGCTCCGAATCCACGAGAGCGGTTGCACCTTGAATCCACAAGGCCACGCGAGTCCACGCGCCGATTTCGGGGTAAATCGTTGTTTTTGGGTGGTGATGATCCGCCGAATACTTAGATTAGAAATAGATCGGAAATACCATCTAAGTATTCATTGATTTGATTCTACTCAAAATGTGAGTATGAAAACCTAGAATCAAATCAATCAATATAGATGAAGAAACATAAGGTAGAATCTATGATTTCCTTTCTTCTCTATATGTGGATCTTAGACCGTATAAAAGATGACGGCTTTTAGGTTTAGCGGCCTCTTTTTCGGAATATGTGGATTAGCCCTAGAAAAAGAATCATAGGGTCTATTTATAGGTTAGAAACCCTTGGAAGAAGATTAGGATCAAAAACTATCCTTTTATGGAGTTTTTACATGACGACGATCCGGATCGGAGATCGGCGATCCGAATTACAGTAGCGAGAAAAACAGTTTCCAGAAAAGCGAAGGTTCGGGATCCGCATCGAAGAGCTTGCTCCGGATCGTTCATACAGTTCACCAAACATCAACGTTCGGGATCCGGATTGCAAAGCCTGATCTGGATCGTTCAAATAAAATGGTAAACTCAGTGTTCGGGATCCGGATCAAGGGAAGCTACGATCCGGATTGAACTGGTGTATGAACTAACAACCTTCGGGATCCGGATTGAACAGTCTGATCCGGATCCTGAACATGTCCCATGTCCAGTTTTTGATATTTATGCAATTACAAATCCATCCAAGTGTTTCTACACTATAAGAAGTATTCGGATCACCAAAGATATTAAGTTAAACATACCTGATCCTTTTGAATTCTTCTTTCTTGAGATTGAGTTATATGATCCAACTTTCTTTACCTTCAATCTTCAAGACTTAACCGAATTCACGAAATACGCCAACTCAAATTCCGTAACAACACGCACCAAACCACATCATGGTGCCAACCTCAACAAGGTGACCCGAAGCATACCCACACATTCATCCAATAAGGAAAGGAATCCAATAAGCTAGGGTCTTCACTCGGTTACTTCCCGATCCAAAACCACCCGAGTGGACTACTCAACTGCAGGCTAACCTCAAAAGGGATCCTCGAGAGACACAATCTCATGCCGCAGTTGGTCACTCAACATGCTATCATAACCCCAACGGACCCACGGGTCGAAGTCGATCCCTCAACTAATAAAGAACACCCTGACGGGGACCAAACCGTCGGTGAACGGGACCGAAAACTGGCTCGCAAGGCGATCATAAAGCTGATGCCCAAACTCGCGGTCAAAAGTCCGAACCATCCAAAAACTCTCACCGTTGTGTACCTACAACGTGGCATCACTGCCGTGCACCAACAGCGTGGCATCACCACCGTGTATCAACGGTGTGGCATCACCACCGTGTATCAACGGTGTGGCATCACCACCGTGTATCAACGGTGTGGCAACACCACCGTGTATCAACGGTGTGGCATCACCACCGTGTATCAACGGTGTGGCATCACCACCGTGTATCAACGGTGTGGCATCACTCAAGCATCAAGGTCTCAGATCCTCACAGTCCTATACCCAATACTACCTCGAAATCCCGGAGCTGAGGAAGGGCCAAAAGATCAACAGGCAAAAACCAGGGCCCTACTGCACTGGGCAAGACCAACAACACCCATCTATGTGCAACACGTGATCAGGTATCTGAACCTCACGAGCACAAGCTAAGGGTCCTATCTCTAGCCCATACAACAATGCAAATGCCCTACAGAAGAAATGAATGCGATGCTCCGGTAACAAATAACGCTCAAGTGCGTGTAGGGGAGATAAGATTAATACCTGCCACCACGTGGCTAGCTGCCCCCGAATCCTCATCCTGTGCGACATAGACGCTCCCGCTCGGGGGTGGTCGTCCGTCGGACTGCCGCGAAGAAGTGGCCCTAACTATCTGGCCATAACCTGTCGAAGCTCCGCCTGTCTGGAAGAGTGGAGGAGGAGGAGCCGAAGCTGCCCAAGCGACTGATGATCCCGCTTTAGGACAAGACCATAATCTGTTTCCTGCCTGTGGTCACACTGCGGCGCAAAATGCGGCCTACCACAAAGGACACAGTCATCCCGCTGCTGCTGCTGATACATCGGCTGTGGAGAACCTTCTTATCTCTGTCTCCTCTGAGACTCACGACCCTCAGACTGGAATCGTGGCGGCCCCGGGGTCTCGATCTACTCGACTGTCCAAACTCAGGCGGCACTGGATGCCTCTCCCCGGAGCTGGTCCCTGGCGCTCCATCTATCTCTGACATGATCACTGATCCTCGGTCAACCCGCTAAGCATGCTCAATCGCTGCATCTAACGTCGGCACCCGCCGAGAATACCCCAAGTGATAGATATTCCGATGCAGTCCTTTCTCAACTAGCTCAACCTCCTGGGCGTCATCCAGGCGACAAGGGGTACATGGCTCAACAATCGCAAAACTCGCGAACATACTCCACCAGAGGTCGACTCCCCTGCTGCAGGAGTCTAAGATCCCCTTCCAGTTTCTGCTTACACACGGCTCAACAATCGCAAAACTCGCGAACATACTCCAACAGAGGTCGACTCCCCTGCTGCAGGAGTCTAAGATCCCCTTCCAGTTTCTGCTTACACTGTCAGGAAAGAAGGCCCTGAGCAGCGAAGCACAAAACTGGTTCCAAGTCAACAACTGCGCTCCAGGTAGTCCCACAGGACGAACTCGACGCCACCAAATCTCGGCGTCCTGTCAGACCATCTCAATCTCGCTAAAGCAACCACCTGATAACTCGACCAGGGCATGTACCCACCTAGTAACTCGGCCAGCGGTATGTACCCATCTGGTAGCTCGGCCAGTGGAAAGTATCCTCCTGGTAACTCAGCCAGGGCATGTGCCCACCTGGTAACTCGGCCAGGGGCATGTGCCCACCTGGTAACTCGACCAGGGGCAGTGTATCCATCTGGTAGCTCGGCCAGTGGAAAGTATCCTCCTGGTAACTCGGCCAGGGCATGTGCCCACCTGGTAACTCGGCCAGGGGCATGTACCCACCTGGTAACTCGACCAGGGGCAGTGTATCCATCTGGTAGCTCGGCCAGTGGAAAGTATCCTCCTGGTAACTCGGCCAGGGCATGTGCCCACCTGGTAACTCGGCCAGGGGCATGTGCCCACCTGGTAACTCGACCAGGGGCAGTGTATCCATCTGGTAGCTCGGCCAGTGGAAAGTATCCTCCTGGTAACTCGGCCAGGGCATGTGCCCACCTGGTAACTCTGCCAGGGGCATGTGCCCACCTGGTAACTCTACCAGGGGCAGTGTATCCATCTGGTAGCTCGGCCAGTGGAAAGTATCCTCCTGGTAACTCGGCCAGGGCATGTGCCCACCTGGTAACTCTGCCAGGGGCATGTGCCCACCTGGTCACTCGACCAGGGGCAGTGTATCCATCTGGTAGCTCGGCCAGTGGAAAGTATCCTCCTGGTAACTCGGCCAGGGCATGTGCCCACCTGGTAACTCTGCCAGGGGCATGTGCCCACCTGGTAACTCGACCAGGGGCAGTGTATCCATCTGGTAGCTCGGCCAGTGGAAAGTATCCTCCTGGTAACTCGGCCAGGGCATGTGCCCACCTGGTAACTCGGCCAGGGGCATGTGCCCACCTGGTAACTCGACCAGGGGCAGTATATCCATCTGGTAGCTCGGCCAGTGGAAAGTATCTACACAGCTGGGACCGCCGTCACTCCAAACGGCTCCCACAACAACACCCCACTCATAGGCGAGAAGGACCGACTGACGCGGCAAAGATCCGGAAATCCCGATAGACCGGTGCCTAGAACCCCAATCAAACAAGAACAGACCCTAGGCTCAGCCTATCGAAGTTCTCGATCCTTTACCGTTCAGGGATTCGGCCCCTCTCGGTTAAAGTGGGAAACTATCTCAACACACAAACTCTTGGGTCTCGCCCTGCTCTGATAGCTCTGCATCCCGCTGCTCGGGTATTTATCAGATGCGGGGTGCGACCTCTTCACAACACGACGTCTCAGGAGTATCGTAGTCCAGTGCACAACAACAAACGTCAGGACACAACAACCATAAGACCCAATCCAGCGAGAGTCTAAGACATGTCATCCATTCCATAGCATTACGTTGTTGCAGCCAACATAATCGCTTGGGAAAGTAAACATGCCAAACACTCATCCCGTCTCTTGGGAGAGGTAAAAACTCAATCAAGACTCTCGCTATAGGTCACGACTCTCACGTAGTCATCCTAATGTCCAACCACAAGCCTAGGGTTTCTAAGTCCACCACGACCTACAACCTAGGCTCTGATACCACTCTAATCTGTCACGCCCCGGGGTCGAAACTGCGACCCGGGCTCGCTAACAGATCCACCATCTGTACGGAAACTGCCGTACAGACGAAGCGTCTAACCTGCAAAAAGAATCAACTACAGTATACAGATATCAGAGCTGAAAGTAACTACTAAAAACTGAAATCCAAACACTGCACAACCGAAAATAAATACAATATCCATCTCCCAAATACGATCGTATAAAAAGTCCTCTGATACAAAACTCAAAAGGGAGATATCTCCAATAAAATACATCGGTGTACAAGCTCTCAATACAAATATCCTCACTACATCAGTCTCTCAAACTGTAAAATAAAGTACAACTCTATACCTCACAACAAAGGTCACTCAACAGAGGAAAAAGAAGTAAACTAATCTACTGAAGCTCTCCTCTGAAGGGGTACTGCTACACTCTAACGACGGGTAGGGAACTAGCTCGCGACTCCCTCGCCTCGGTCAGAAGGATCAGCAACTGGAGCAACAGGAACAGGAGAAGAAGTTCCTGGGGAAAAAGACACCACGACGGGTGTGAGAACTACTTCCCACAGTAGTTCTCAGTGGGTGCCGTCAACAAGCCCAACGGTCTGCCCACTAAGTCTACTAGAGGTAAAAGATAACAGAGCAATGAAATCTGAACAAGAAGAGCTGGAGCTACTCTACAGCTACCATACCTCTATCTAGATACTCAAAAAGTGGAACAGATGAAAGTAAAAGAGACCACTCGCACCCAAGGTGCTCAATAGACCCAATCGAACTGACTGCCTCATAGGGTCCAGTCAAGCCTGCGCCTGTCGACTAGGAACGCGCCTGCCCACTACCACACATCCCCATGAGGACGGGATTTACGTGGGGCGTCCTGCCCGACTAACTCACCCCTCGCGCAAAACTGCCTCAACAGGCCCATCGTATCCACAGCGGCATCTCAGGGACGCGACTCCAACTGAGGAAAACGGCGCGGCATAGAGTATCACAAATTGGCATAAGCAGGCTATAGTCAAAAACCACGCTCACTCCCAGAACGGTAGGACTCAAGATCCCCAAATATCTCGCACAACAGTCGGAGCACTCTCTACGACTCAGCTGATCAGCTCACACAAAACACGAGACACTAGCCTCTCCAACAGCTCGCAGCACAAGGCACACTGGCTGGAGGTACTCCACAGCCAGGAACGACCCACAACTCAAGCTAACAATACTGGTCGGACAACACTCAACGACCTGGGATCACCGTTAACCCCAACGGTTCCCAACAACACTGGCTGGAAGATACTCGACGGCCCGGGACTACCGCCTGCTCAACGGCTCCCTCCCACGACAGCGCAACAGGGATACTAGACCTCCCGGGACTACCGTTTACCCAAACGGCTCCCGGCACAGATAAGAAACCCACTACAACTACCAGACTCCACTCTGCTCCCAAGCACGAGTGCAAACGCATCCCACACTAAAAGAAAATCCCGACCTCTCGGCCCACTACCCGGGCGAGGATAACACTATGTCCAAGGATAGAAAAACAGTGTGGGTGTCTAAACATAAATAACCCTAGCCCAAGTGAGGGTTTTCTACTGGTCTGGTTACACATGCAACATATGACGGGGGTGCTAGGTCAAGTTCCAAAATAACTATATTAACAGCTGATAAAAGGAATAACAATTCCTACAATCTAGCATGCCACACAAGAAAATAAACTATCATGCATAGTCCTACATCAGTAGAATTACTGTACAGTCCATAAAACTTGGAGATAAGGCCACCCACCTCGATTTGCCACCAATTGCTCGTAGACACTTGCAATTGGCCTCCACGCGATCCGCACGCAAAACGATGCCCGCTGCCGGAGTCCGCACGCAAAACGGAGCACGGTGCCGAAACTCGCGCGCAAAACGGAGTCCGCACGCAAAACGGAGCAAGGTGCCGAAACCCGCGCGCAAAACGAAGTCCGCACGCAAAACGGAGCACGCCGTCGGGGACCGCACGCAAAACGGTGCAAAAAAACAGTCCCTAACACAGATAAGAACAAGGGGTTAATTACAGTCCAACGAACGCCCCAAAACTGTGCCAAAAACACCGTAAAATTAACACACGGGACCCACCCGACTGCGCCGCCGCCGCCGAAACGCTCCGTTTGGAAATACCCCGTGCGCTCCGCGAGGTCCACGGCGCGCCGCCGCACCCCCAAAAATCTCCTCCCTCACACCCTCTCGCTCTCGGAGAAGAAAGAAAAGAACAAGGAGGAGAAATGGCGCTCGGGGGAGAAAGAAAGAAAGAAGAAGATGAAAAAAGAAAAGGGGTGGTCCACAGTCCCGGTCCACGGATCCGGTCCACGGCGCCGGCCAATCAGGGAGCCACAACCGGGGTCCACCAGGCCGGGGCGCGTGCTCCGGGTCCACGCACGCGCCCCGTGCACCAGGTGGCGTGCTGCAACGCGCCCGCCACACGGGCGCGTTACACCGCGCCACCCCAGGCGCGGGACACGCGCCCGCCACACGGGCGCGCGTGCCCCCGCGCCCGCGCGGGCGCCAACGGGGGCCCGCCACGTGGCGGCCCCCGCGCGACCCCCGCCGAAGGCGTGTCAGCGCCCACTGCCGCGTCAGTACGCCCTCGAGCCACGCGCGCCACACCTCGATTCCCATGCCGCCAACCTCGGGATTCGTGCCGCGCCGCCTCGAAAAACGCGCACGACAACCGTGCTCCAAAACAAACAAATAAATAGTCCATTCTTAGCGATTTCGCGTGCTGAATCCAAAAACGATGTCCATTTCTCCAAATTCTCATCCGAAAATTGCGGAGTGCCCCCGGATAGCCCACTCGATCCGATTTTCGCGCCGGGTCCATTTTTAAAGTCCGATTTGCCAAATTCCAACTCTAAAAATTCCCGAAGGCGACCGGAGAGGTAAACTCTTATCCAAACTTCGCCCGGAGTCCAATTTTGACATCTGAATCGCGCGAAACCACTTCCAAACACCCGACGGGTCCTCCAATTTCCCACGGGATCTCCTTTAAGCCCAAAGTCCAACACTTGTGTCCAAATTGCGCGCAAACACCACCGATGTGACGCCCCACTTCCCAGGGGGTCACCCATCCTAGAACTACTCTAGCTCTAGCACGCTTAACTCTCATGTTCCTCTTGGATCTTGCTACCATCCAAAATGCTATAGCCGGGTTAGAGATTTAGTCCTATTATATCATTTATATAGGGGACTAATCCAAATTCCGGGGGTGTCACATTCTTCCCCCCTTTAAGCCCTGACGTCCACGTCAGGCTCAAGCACACTCACAAGCACTAGGCGATGTGAGAATCGTCTCGCTAGCCTTAGCCGACCTTGTAGGGAGCTGCACTCCACCTACAACGGTCATTAGCCGGGGAGCCACACTCTACCCGCTATATAACCCTAGCTCAGCCGAGACTCATCTCACATTTCCGGCTGGTGAATGGCTCTGATACCAACTCTGACGCCCCACTTCCCAGGGGGTCACCCATCCTAGAACTACTCTAGCTCTAGCACGCTTAACTCTCATATTCCTCTTGGATCTTGCTACCATCCAAAATGCTATAGCCGGGTTAGAGATTTAGTCCTATTATATCATTTATATAGAGGACTAATCCAAATTACGGGGGTGTCACAACCGACAGACCACGCAGGCCTCCAGTGATGCAAACTAAATCCCAAATTGCACCACCAATCCATTTCTTGGGCCCGACACGCGCACAACCACTCCCAAAGGCCACTAAACCAACAGTAATCTCTTAAGTGGGAATTCGGGTCCTCACACACCCGAGGGACTTTGATGTGGTTCTGGGGATGCTGGCTAGCTCGGTATTTCGCGACTATAGATTGCGTCGCGAGGACTGTTACTTTTAGCGAGCCAGGCCAGGAGGTGTTTGTGTATAGAGGATGTCAGAGCGCTTCTTTGCCTCTATTGTTTCGACTTCCCAAGCGAGGCAGATGATCCATTGAGGATGTGTAGCCTTTTTGGCTAGTGTTGTTGAAGGGCCTACGGCGGCGCCGGGACTCGGGGATATCCCTATTGCCCGCGAGTTCCCGGATGTTTTCCCACCTGAGCTGGCTAGCATGCCGCCAGATAGGGAGATTGAGTTCGTAATTTACGTAGTTCCAGGAACTGCGCCAATCTCTAAGGCTCCTTACCGGATGGCACCGGCTGAGCTGCGAGAGCTTAAGGCGCAACTCTAGGATTTGATGGATAAGGATTTTATTAGACCAAGTGTGTCGCCTTGGGGAGCGCCGGTGCTATTCGTGAAGAAGAAGGACGGGTCACTTCGACTGTGCGTGGATTATAGGGAATTGAACAAAGTGACCATTAAGAACAAGTACCCTTTGCCGCGCATTGATGATCTCTTTGATCAGCTGCAAGGGTCTTGTATCTTTTCCAAGGTAGATTTGCAGTTCGGTTACCACCAATTGAAGGTGAAGGCCGAGGATATCCCGAAGACAGCATTTAGGTCACGGTACGGGCATTATGAGTTTACAGTTATGCCTTTTGGACTAAGTAATGCCCCTGCCGCATTCATGGATTTAATGAACCGGATCTTCCGACCGTACTTAGATCGATTCGTGGTAGTATTCATTAATGATATCTTGGTTTACTCCCGGAGTGATGCTGAGCATGAAGAACACCTGAGGATTGTGCTGCAACTTCTGCGAGAAAAGAAGTTGTTTGCCAAGCTGGCGAAGTGCGAGTTTTGGCTTCAGGAGGTAGTCTTCTTGGGCCATGGGATTTCCGCCGCAGGAGTGGTGGTGGACCAGGCGAAGATTGAGGCGGTCCGGGATTGGCCCCGACCGACGACCGTTTCGGAGGTGCGTAGTTTTATGGGCTTAGCTGGTTATTATCGTCGAAGGCTTTGCGAAGCTTTCCACACCCCTCACTCGTTTGACGTGTAAATGAGTGAAGTTTATCTGAAGTGAGGACTGTCAGAGGAGCTTTGAGGAGCTGAAGAGTAGACTGATGACCGCTCCTATCCTTTCCCTCCCTGTTATGGGGAAAGGATATATAATCTACAGTGACGCATCACACAGCGGACTTGGTTGTGTGTTGATACAGGAAGGAAGGTAATTGCTTATGCATCAAGGCAACACAAGGATTATGAGAAGAATTACCCTACCCGTGACTTGGAGCTTGCTGCTGTAGTGGTTGCACTGAAGCTTTGGCGTCATTATCTATATGGGGAACACTGTGAAATCTACACTGACCACAAGAGCCTAAAGTACCTGTTCACGCAAAAGGAGCTGAATTTGAGGCAACGTAGATGGTTAGAGCTACTAAAGGATTATGATGTAGACATCCTGTACCATCCGGGCATGGCCAATGTAGTCGCTGATGCCTTGAGTAGGAGGGCGGTGCAAAGTTTGTCTATGTTGATCACAGACCAGGCGCCGCTATTAGAGGAGATGAGACGGCTCGAGATAGAGGTTGTGTCCCCTGGGGTCTCTGCTAGACTGACGTCTTTAGTCGTGCAGCCCACTCTGCTGGACAGGATCAGGGAGAAACAGAGTGAGGACCCCCACTCGACCAGGATTAGAGATCAAATTCCGAGTGATCAGTCAGGGGACTTTATAGTGGATGCCTCGGGAGTACTGAGGTATAGGAACCGAGCATGTGTGCCAGCAGATGCAGAGATCAGAGAGCAGATATTGCGAGAGGCCATTATACACCTTATACCCTACATCCTGGTGGGACTAAGAGGTATAAGGACCTCAAGGCACACTTCTGGTGGAATGGCATGAAAAGGGATATCGGGAGATTTGTGGCTCAGTGTTTAACTTGTCAGCAGGTGAAAGCTGAGCATCGAGTGCCAGCTGGCAAGTTACAGAATCTCCCAATCCCCGAGTGGAAGTGGGACCACGTTACGATGGATTTCGTGGTCGGACTCCCGAGGGCACAGGGAGGAACAGACGCTATCTGGGTAGTTATAGATCGACTTACCAAGTTAGCGCACTTCTTGCCTATGCAGACCACTTGGCCACTCGAGCGACTAGCCCAGTTATATCTAGACGAGATAGTGAGACTACATGGAGTACCAGCCTCCATTGTTTCAGATAGAGACCCAAGGTTTGTCTCGCGTTTCTGGAGAAGCTTGCAGACGGCCTTGGGGACTCAGCTTAGGTTCAGTATAGCTTTTCATCCGCAGACTGACGGGCAGTCAGAGCGGACTATACAGATTCTGGAGGACATGCTGAGGGCTTGCGTCTTGGATTTCGGCGGAGGGTGGATTCGACACTTATCGTTGGTTGAGTTTGCGTACAATAATAGCTTCCAAGCAAGCATTCAGATGGCTCCGTTTGAAGCATTGTATAGACGCAAGTGTCGATCACCGTTTTATTGGAGTGACGTGGGCGAGAGGCGAACCTTGGGACCAGATGTATTGTTAGAGGCTGAGGAGAAGGTCCGAGTGATTCGACGGCATCTTCAGACCGCCCAGAGCCGACAGAGGAGCTATGCCGATGTTCGGCGATGAGACTTAGAGTTTCAGGTTGGTGATCATGTATTCCTGAAAGTCTCGCCATCCAAAGGAATTAGGAGGTTCGGCATTCGTGGAAAACTTAGCCCCCGATATATTGGACCCTTTGAGGTATTGGAGCGTATCGGGCCAGTTGCCTATCGACTTGCACCTCCTCCGAGGCTTGCTGGTGTCCACGATGTATTTCACGTTTCTACTCTAAGGAGGTATGTCTTCGACCCGTCGCACATCATCGACTTCACACCGCTTGAGATCAGCGAGGATTTGAGATATGAAGAGCGCCCACTGCGAATTCTAGATCGAGAGGTGAGAGAATTGCGCAGTTGGGCCATTCCCTATGTGAAGATCCTTTGGAGCAATCATGACGAGCGCGGGGCTACCTGGGAGCTCGAGTCGGAGATGAGGGATACCCACCCCTACTTATTTGAGACATCGGACTGAGGATTATTGTTTAGTTTAGTCTCGTTTCGAGGACGAAACTCTTTTTAGTGGGGGAGGATGTGATGATCCGGACTTCCGCAGGAACTGTTGCAACATTAAACAGTGACTGTAGGAAGCTTATACGGTGTAACGAAACTTGTAGAGTCGAAATTGGACCTCAGAAATAGACTCGGCGCGAAAATCGGATCAAGTGGGCTTTTCCGGGGGCTTTCGGCAAAATTTCGGATGAGAATTTGGCGAAATGGATAGCGGATTTGGACTCAGCGCGCGAAAACGATCAAAATGGTATATTTACTTTATTTTTTCGCCAAAAATTACTGTTCACCGGAACAGTAACTCCGGCCGGCCGGAATTACTGTTCCGGTGCCGGCGGAGACCGGCGGGAGGCGGCGCAGCGGCGGAGCGCGGCAGAGCGCGGCGGAGCGCGACGCGGCCAGGCGCGGGCAGGCGCGCATGCTGGTCGGTCCACGGCATGGCGTGCACCGGGTGCACTGAAGATCGGCGATGACACGTGGCGTCCTCTGATTGGTTGGCCGGCTTCTAGAAGGTGATGGGATCTGTGACACGTGGCACACTCCGATTGGCCAACACTTTCCGGAAAACCCGGAGCGGGGACCCGGGCGTGTGCACCATGTGGGACACGTGGCGGATTTTGAGCGGCATTGCGTGGATGTTTCCTGTTTTGTGGACACGTGGCGCTTTTCGGTTGGTTCATTTTGGTGTTTCCTGTTTTGTCCGGATCCCGTGTGGAGCCCAAGAGATTCATTGGCCCATTATATAAGGAATCTTTCCCTCTCTCCCTTTCGCACTGAAAATTCTGCATCGTAGAGAGAGAATCTGAGCAAGTGACCTTTACGAGAATTGTTCCTCTCTCTCTTCTCTCTCTCCCCTAGAAATTTCAGAATTTTTGGAGTTTCCCATAGCGAGTTATCTGCGACGCGGCGCACTGCGACGATTTCCTTTTTCGGCCCATTTTCCGTCGCAGTTCAGTCGAAAAATCCCTGTGTGCTAACCAGGAGGAATTTTTGAACAATTTTTGCGGCAGCGCGTTCCTAAGAGGTAAGGCTTCAATTTTCATGTTTATAACTTCGCTCTGTTTCGTACTTTTGGCACGATTTCCGAGGCCTCTTTGACCCCCCTTTTTGCTGTGGTGTGCTTTGGACAGCATCGACTTCTCCAATTTATATCTTGAGCTAGGAGCATCAAATCGAGGCTTTTAAAGAGTCGGATTCGATCTACTCGTCGCAAGGAACGCAACCGTAATTTTTATGGATTTTTCTGAGTACTGTACAGAGGTGAAATGCCTCATTTTCCGTGCTATTTGGAAAAACAGCAAAAGATGTGTTTTTACGAATAGTATATTTACACCTTGTGCAATGTGTGTTGCTGTAGGGCACCGTTTTCGGCAGACAACAGTTTTAGGGGACTGTGGACAGCCAGGAGACTATCTGGGTGTAGTGTATGTTACGGATTTTGAGTTGGCGTATTTCGTGAAATCGGTTAAGTCTTGAAGATTGAAGATGAAAAAGTTGGATCGTATACCTCAATCTCAAGTAAGAAGAATTCAAAAGGATCAGGTACGTTTAATTAAATAAGTTTGTTGATCCGAATACTTCTTATAGTGTAGAAACACGTGGATGAGTTTTTTATTGCATAAAAATCAAAAACTGGACATTCCATATGTTCAGAGTCCGAATCGGGCTTTACAGTTCGGATCCCGAACATAGGTTAGTTCGTGCATAATTCCAGTCCGGACCCTGGGAATTTCAGTCCGGACCCCGAACGTGGAATTTGCAAGAAAAGCATGAACAGTCCGGACCGTGGATTTCAGTCCGGACCCCGAATGTCGTCTTTTCTGGAAATTGTCTGTTTTGTTGAGACAGTCCGGACCGCCAACTCCAGTCCGGACTGTCGTCCTGTAAAATTCCAGAAATGGTTAGTTTTTTATTCTTATCTTCTTCAACAAGTTTTCTAACCTATAAATAGACCCTTTAATTCATCTTTTAAGGGTATGACGCTAAGTGGAAGGAATTCAATCAATCCATAAATATTCCACATATAGAGAAGAAAGGAAATACATGATTTAATTCTATATTTCTTCATCTATATTATTAATTTGATTCTAGGTTTTCCAAACTCAGATTTTGAGTAGAATCAAATTAATGAATACTTAGATGGTATTTCCGATCTATTTCTAATCTAAGTATTCGGCGGATCATCACCACCCAAAAACAACGATTTTCCCAAAATCGGCGCGTGGACTCGCGTGGCCTTGTGGATTCAAGGTGCTACCGCTCTCGTGGATTCGGAGCGAGGTACGTTCGTGGATTCGAAGCGTGCTACTGGGTGAAGACCGTGGATTCGGTCGGACGTCGTGGACTCGACGTTGGACGCCGTGGATTCGGCGTTGGACGCTAATCGTGGATTCGAGCAGCGTTGCGGAGCGAGCGGAGAAGATCTACTAGGAGCGTATGGAAAAGGTTGAGTCGTAAGTGTGTACGGTAAATCACCTTGTACGTGTGTTAATTCTAGTGGATTTCACCGTGTTATCGGTCCCGTGGTTTTTTACTCCGGATTGGAGTTTTCCACGTAAAAATCTCTGCGTGTTATTTATTTTTCCGCATTGGGTTTTATATCGCAAAGATTTTTGAGTGTTTATTGTTTACACCTATTCACCCCCCTCTAGGTGTTTTTTTCCCTATTTAGATCCAATTATACATAACCCAACAAGTGGTATTAGAGCGGGAATAGGGTTGTAACCAATGGTTGAAGGTGGAAACATCAACAGACCCCCGTTCTTCGATGGAACAAATTATGCCTACTGGAAAGTACGGATGAAAGCCTTTTTAATTTCCATCGACGAACGGGTGTGGCAATCAATTGAATTAGGATGGTCTAATCCAACTGAAATTCTTGCTGATGTTCGCACCATCAAACCTAGGTCGAAATGGACCAAGGAAGAGATTGATTTATCTTCTTACAATGGCAAAGGAATTAATGCTTTATTTAATGCCTTATCACAAACAGAGTTCTCTCGCGTCTCGGCATGTGAGACTGCGAAAGAAATCTGGGATGTTCTTCAAGTTACACATGAGGGAACTAACCTTGTGAAGATTCAAAAACTGCAAATGCTTACGAGCAAGTTTGACTCCATTTTCATGGCAGAAAATGAATCTTTCACAGATTATTATACACGATTGCAAGACATCGTAAACACATGTGCTAACTTGGGAGAGAAGATTCCAGAATTTAAAATTGTAAGAAAGATCTTAAGAACTCTTCCTGAAAGATTTCGTTCCAAGGTTATGGCCATTGAAACTATTAAACACCCGGACGAAATCCGTGTAGAAGAATTAGTTGGTTCTTTACAAACATATGAAATGACATTTCCTACTAACTATTCTTCGGGAAAGGCATCCTCTTCTAAGTCTTCAGGTTATGCATTGAAAACAACAAAAGAAGAAGACGCGGATTCATCCTCCTCAGACGATGACGAGAACCTATCTATGGAGGACTTTGAGAAACAGCTTGCTCTCCTGACAAGAAATTTTCGCCGAAACTTCCGAAGGGGTAATCCAAGTAAAACCTCATCCTCCGGAAAGTGGAAGAAAGGCAAAGGTTTTTCAAGCCAAAAGCCAAGAAAGCAAGAAAGTTTTTCAAAGGATAAGAAAAGCTCAGAAGGACAAGTCCAATGCTTCAAGTGCCGAGGATACGGCCATATCTCAACGGAGTGTCCAAATAAGAATCCGTCCAAGAAGAAGGCGATGCAAGCCGTCACTTGGGATGACACCTCAACGACAAATGAGTTATCTTCAAGTGATGAAGAAGATAACGCAACGGCATTCCACGCGTCCACCTCTTCACCCTTCATGTGCTTAATGGCTAGTACATCCGAGTCATTGTCCAACTCCACTGTTGAAAAGATTGCAACGGATGATGAATCGAGTAACTCTGAAGGTGAAGATTTTGCTCTTGCCTACCATAAGCTTTTGAGGGATTCAAAGAAATTGGCAAAGCAAAACAAGAGTTTGAGAGGGAGATTGCAGGATCTTGAAGAAGAAGCAAAAAGGGCATCTTCTCTCTCAAACGCTCTTGAAGTGGAAAGGGATAATCTGATTAAAGTAAATGTTTCCCTTCAAGAGTCCAATGAGCTTTTCGAGAAGAATTATGTAGATATGGTGAACAAAGCGAATTACTTCTTGAAGCTCTACGGCGAGGCTCGACAGGAAAAATTGGAAATGACGGAGACCATTTTCCAACTCAAGGATGATTTAAAGCAATTTTCTTCTGGAAGGAGTAAGTTGGATAAGCTTCTTGGTCTTGGTCAAACAAATCGGTTCGGCCTCGGATACACTCAATCTGGAGACATTCCTAGTTCGAGTGGGATAGTCTTTGTGCCCCAGTCGGTATCTCCTCCTCCGACACCGGAATTCACGACAAGCAACGACAACAAGCCTACTTCACCCTCTTCTGGATCGTCAAGCACTAAGGTATGTTTTCGTTGTGGTTATGCAGGGCACATAAGAAGAAATTGCAAGAATGGAGCGAAAAGATCAAATCAAGCACATCTTGCAACTACTACCAATGAGTTCATTTCCCGCAAATCAAAGAAAAATCCTTCAAAAGGAAAGAACATTGGTAGTACATCAAACAAGACGACGACGTCAAGGAAAAGCGATGGATCAAACAAGACGCTTTCACCAAAGGTATCAACTTCACAATCAGTTCCGACGTACACCAAAACTCGAAAGGTTTGGGTACGCAAAGGTGAAATCTTCCCTTGTCTTGTTACTAATATTTCCTTGCATGCATATGATAATTCGTCTTGGTATCTGGATAGCGGTTGTTCCCGTCACATGACCGGTGACAAAAATTGCTTTCAAAATTTTGAGAAAATCTCCGGAGGACTTGTAGTTTTCGGAGACGGCCAGTCTTCCAAAATTGTTGGAAAAGGAACAGTAGCTATTCCAGATGGCCCGATTCTGAATAATGTGTTATTTGTTGAAGGCCTTAAGACTAACCTCATAAGTATCAGTCAACTTTGTGACAATGGTTTTTCAGTTAATTTTTCATCTGTTGACCGGTGACAAAAACTGCTTTCAAAATTTTGAGAAAATCTCCGGAGGACTTGTAGTTTTCGGAGACGGCCAGTCTTCCAAAATTGTTGGAAAAGGAACAGTAGCTATTCCAGATGGCTCGATTCTGAATAATGTGTTATTTGTTGAAGGCCTTAAGACTAACCTCATAAGTATCAGTCAACTTTGTGACAATGGTTTTTCAGTTAATTTTTCATCTGTTGAATGTGTTGTAACTGATAACAACCATGTTTTCTTTTTAAAGGGGGTTAGATCTGAAAACAATTGTTATGTTGTTCCCAATAAAATTTCTGAAAACTGTAACTTAGCCTCTTTGAATAATGAAACTCTTTGGCATGAAAGGCTAGGTCACATAAATTTTAAGGAACTTGCTAGAATTTCAAACAAAGACGTGGTCAAGGGGGTTCCAAAACTTTCACTTAAACAAAACATTGTGTGTGGTGGTTGTCAAAAGGTAAAACAATCCAGGACTGCATACAAGAGCTTGAACCACGTTGGTACTAAACGACCCTTAGAATTATTGCATATGGATCTTATGGGGCCGACACGTCAACCATCTTTTGGAGGTAAATGGTATATTTTCTTATTGATTGATGATTTCTCTAGATACTCATGGATAGCATTTTTGAAAGAGAAAGCTGATACTTTTGATTCTTTTCACGAGATTTGCCATCGTATTATGATTGAAAAGAATGAAAAGATCATTCGTGTTAGAAGTGATAGAGGTGGAGAATTCATAAATTCTAAATTCATTAATTTTTGCACTTCCAACGGCATTAAACATGAATTCTCAGCACCCTATACACCTCAACATAATGGTGTAGTCGAGCGCAAAAATAGGGTTGTACAAGAGATGGCACGTGTTATGCTTCATAGCCGGAATTTACCGTTACACTTTTGGGCTGAAGCCGTGAACACTGCAGTCTATGTTATTAATCGAGTTTATTTGCCCCCGGGAACTTTAAATACACCATATGAACTATGGTTTTGTAGAAAACCGAATATCAATTATTTTCGTATCTTTGGGAGTCGGTGTTACATTTTACGTGACCGCGAAAATCTTGGAAAATTTGACCCTCGAAGTGACGAAGGTATTTAACTTGGAATCTAAAACGATAGTAGAATCTATAAATGTTAAAGTAGATGAAGCTTTCCATTTTGCATCTGATAAATCTACCCCTGATATCTCTCTTGATGATGATACTCCTGCAAATGCATCTTCTCATAACAATTCTTCCTATAATGATGATGCATCTAATGGTTCTTCAAGTTTATCTAATGTGCAGGAATCATCTCATGTACCTCCGCGTACTCCGTTACCTCAAACGTTACGCATCTCCAAGGATCATCCGAAATCTAATATTATTGGAGACCCACAAGAAGGAGTCAGGACTCGGAGACAGTTGGTTTGTGGATTCGCTTGTTACGTTTCCTTAATCGAACCAAAGAACGTTGATGAAGCTCTTCAGGATGACTACTGGATTGAAGCAATGCAGGAAGAGCTCCATCAGTTTGAACGGAACAAAGTCTGGGAATTAACGACGCCTCCGAAGCAACACAATGTGATTGGTACTAAATGGATTTTCAAGAACAAGAAAAATGAGGATGGTACCATCATCAGGAACAAAGCACGTTTAGTTGCTCAAGGCTACTCTCAAATAGAAGAAACCATGGAAAGCGAATTTGAGATGTCTATGATGGGCGAACTGACATACTTTCTTGGATTGCAAGTGAAACAAAATGATGAAGGCATCCATCTGTGTCAATCCAAGTATGCAAACGAGTTGGTAAAGAAATTCGGATTAGAAGATTCTAAAGATTTTCCGACTCCAATGGGAACTAGCAATAAGGGATTAGGAAGTGAATCTCTTAGTGAGAATGTAGACGAGAAACTTTATCGCAGCATGATTGGAAGTCTACTTTACCTCACAGCTAGTCGCTCGGACATATCCTTTAGTGTTGGGATTTGCGCGAGATATCAATCAGCACCAAAGGAGGTTCACCTGAAAGCGGTGAAACGGATCATCCGGTACATCAAAGGAACCATAAATTTCGGAATTTGGTATCCTATGGGAACAAGTCTAGATATTGTTGGATATTCAGATGCCGATTGGGCAGGATCTGTGGATGATCGGAAAAGTACGAGTGGTGCATGTTTTTATCTTGGCCATTGCCTTGTTGCGTGGCATAGTAAAAAGCAAAACTGCATTGCACTCTCGACTGCCGAAGCGGAGTATATCTCAGCGGGTAGTTGTTCAACCCAACTCATTTGGATGAAAAGTGTGTTGAGCGACTTCCGAATTTCAGCAACTTCGGTAATGATTCTCTGTGACAACACCAGTGCTATAAACATTTCCAAAAACCCTGTGTTGCACTCAAGAACAAAACACATTGAACTTAGATATCACTTTCTTAGAGAGCTAGTTGAATCAAATATTCTTCAACTTTCATATATTTCAACTGAAGATCAATTAGCTGACATTTTAACAAAACCTTTGGATCAAAAACGTTTTATTCATTTGCGTAAGGCAATTGGAATGCTTTTCTTGAAATAATTTCTTTTTGAAACCAATCCTTAGGTTAGGTTTTATTTTTGTGTTTTTGTTCTTTATCTATGTTTGTACATAGAACATTAATTGAGCATTAGTTATATTGACTTTAACTGCATCTTTTCACGCATTTAGAAATTTATTATGCTTTGGATATCATAATAATTCATTTGATGCAATGATCATTTATGTCAATTAAATCATCTTTGTTTTGATCAAAGTCAATTTCTCTCTCAAGGATCTCTTGGTATAGTTATTATCTTATTTGACTATTTAGTCGAGTATGAAATCGAGATCAATTTTTGGTTGAATACTTTATATTTTAAATAATTGATAGCCAATTGAGGGGGAGTCAAAGAAAAAGTGTTATGCTCAAAAGATGTGGAAAGAGTTACATCCCAATGAGGAGTGTGAAAACTACCACCACATGGAGGAAAGAGCTACCACCTCGGTCGTCCGAGTACTGTGTGCAGCTACCACATGTATACCAAGTAAGGTTTTTCAAGTTTGATTAAATAAAATGCATATTGAAATACTTGACTCTGTCAAATTTCAAGGTTGGTACAAGGTGGGATTTTTAATGAAAGATGCTCAAAGAGCCACTCTCTTCAAAAGATTGCCTAGATATATTATCTACCATATTTGGGATTTCAAACATCTATTGATCTTGTATTTCATTTTCTTTACCAAATTGATGATTTGATAAAGGCATTACTCATAAGATCATGTTAGATGTGATTGAAGTTGTTCAACTTTAAGGGATTTAATTTTTATAAATTTTCGTTTCATTTGTTGGATATTGTTGATAGATTTGGCATAATCTATTTCTTGTTGTATGAAACGATGATTTTATTTAAAGTTGATACACAACAATGCTTACAATATTTTTCTGGAATTTCTGGAATTTTTCTGAATTTTTCTGTAGAAAAAGTTTGGAGCCGGTCCGGACTGGACAAGCCGATCCGGACCCCGAACGCAGGAAAATCCTGCGGGTAGCCGATCCGTGTTACTGAATTTGAGTTGGCGTAGTTTCGTGAAAGTCTCAAGTCTTGAAGATTGAAGGTGAAGAAAGTTGGATCATTTAACTCAATCTCAAGAAAGAAGAATTCAAAAGGATCAGGTATGTTTAACTAAAGATTTTGTGTGATCCGAATACTTCTTGTAGTGTAGAAACACTTGGAAGAATCTTTCATTGCATAAAAATCAAAAACCGGACTTGGGACATGTTCAGGATCCGGATCAGGTTGTTCGATCCGGATCCCGAAGGTGGTTCGTTCATACACCAGTTCAATCCGGATCGTAGCCTCTTGATCCGGATCCCGAACACTGAGTTTACCATCTTCCTTGAACGATCCGGATCAAGCTTCGCAATCCGGATCCCGAACGTTGATGTTGGGTGAACTGTATGAACGATCCGGATCAAGGACTCCGATCCGGATCCCGAACCTTCGTTTTTCTGGAATTGCTGACTCGTTACGACGATCCGGATCACAGCTAATCCGATCCGGATCGCCGTCCGTAAAATTTCCAGAAATGTTAGGTTTTTGATTCTTATCTCCTTCCTAGGGTTTCTAACCTATAAATAGACCCTATGATTCTTTTTCTAGGGTTAATCCAGTAAGCCGATAAAACGGAAAATAGCCGTCATTTTCATAGATCATCTTTTACGGCTCTAGATCCACATATAGAGAAGAAAGGAAATCATTAGAGAACACTCTATGTTTCTTCATCTATATTGATTAGTTTGATTCTAGGTTTTCATACTCACATCTTGAGTTGAATCAAACTAATGAATACTTAGATGGTATTTCCGATCTATCTTTGATCTAAGTATTCGGCGGATCATCACCACCCAAAAACAACGATTTACCCCAAAAATCGGCGCGTGGATTCGCGTGTCCTTGTGGATTCAAGGTTCAATCGCTCTCGTGGATTCGGAGCGAGGCACGTTCGTGGATTCGAAGGGTGCTATTGGGTGAAGACCGTGGATTCGGTCGGACGTCGTGGATTCGACGTTGGACGCCGTGGATTCGGCGTTGGGCGCAGATCGTGGATTCGAGAAGCGTCGCGGAGCGAGCGGAGAAGATCCTCTAGGAGCGTATGGAAAAGGTTGAGTCGTAAGTGTGTACGGTAAATCACCTTGTACGTGTTTTAATTCTAGTGGATTTCTGCCGTGTTATCGGTCCCGTGGTTTTTTACTCCGGTGATGGAGTTTTCCACGTAAAAATCTTGCGTATTATTTTTATTTCCGCATTGGGTTTTTTATCGCAACGATTTTTGAGTGTTTATACGTTTACACCTATTCACCCCCCTCTAGGTGTTTTTTCCCCTATTTAGATCCTTATTACATACAACCCAACAAGTGGTATCAGAGAGGGAATAGGGTTGTAAACAATGGTTGAAGGTGGAAACATCAACCGACCCCCGTTCTTCGATGGAACAAATTATGCGTACTAGAAAGTACGGATGAAAGCCTTTTTAATTTCCATCGACGAACGGGTGTGGCAATCAATTGAAACAGGATGGTCTAATCCAACTGAATTTATTGGTGATGTTCGCACCTTAAAACCTAGGTCGAAATGGACCAAGGAAGAGTTAGATTCATCTTCTTACAATGGCAAGGGAATTAATGCTATTTTTAATGCCTTATCTCAAACTGAATTCTCTCGCGTCTCGGCATGTGAGACTGGGAAAGAAATCTGGGATGTTCTTCAGGTTACACATGAGGGAACTAACCTCGTGAAGATTCAGAAACTGCAAATGCTTACGAGCAAGTTTGACTCTATCTTAATGGCAGAAAATGAATCTTTCACGGACTACTATACACGATTGCAAGACATCGTAAACTCATGTGCTAATCTAGGAGAGAAGATTCCAGAATTTAAGATTGTAAGAAAGATCTTAAGAACTCTTCCTGAACGATTTCGCCCAAAGGTTACTGCCATTGAAACTATTAAACACCCGGACGAAATACGTGTAGAAGAACTAGTTGGTTCATTACAAACTTATGAAATGACATTTACTACTAACAATTCTTCTGGAAAGGCATCCACTTCTAAGTCTTCAGGTTATGCGTTGAAAACAACTAAGGAAGAAGACGCGGATACATCCTCCTCAGACGATGACGAGAACCTTTCTATGGAGGAGTTTGAGAAGCAGCTCGCTCTCTTGACAAGGAAGTTTCGCCGCAACTTTCGAAGGGGTAATTCAAGCAAATCTCCATCCTTCGGAAAGTCGAACAAAGGCAAGGGTACTTCAAGTTACAAGTCAAGAAAGCAAGAGAACTTCTCAAAGGATAAGAAAAGTTCAGAGGGACAACTACAATGCTTCAAATGTCGAGGCTACGGCCACATTGCAATGGAGTGTCCTAACAAGTATCCGGCAAAGAAGAAGGCGATGCAAGTCGTCACTTGGGATGACAACTCAACGTCAAATGAGTCGTCTTCGAGTGATGAAGAAAAGAGCTCCACCGCATTCCACGCATCCGTATCTTCACCCTTCATGTGCTTTATGGCAAGTACATCCGAGTCGTTGTCCAACTCCACTGTTGAAAAGAATGCAACGGACAATGAATCGGATGATTCGGAAGGTGAAGATTTTGCTCTAGCCTATCACAGATCTTTACGGGACTTAAAGAAACCGGCTAAGCAAAACAAGGGGTTGAGAGGGAGATTGCAGGATCTCGAAGAAGAAGTAAAAAGGGTAACTTCTCTCTCGACCGATCTTGAAGTGGAAAGGGATAATCTGATAAAGGCAAATGTTTCCCTTCAAGAGTCCAATGAGAAACTCGAGAAGAACTATATAGATATGGTGAACAAAGCGAACTATTTCTTGAAGCTCTACGGCGAGGCCCGACGGGAAAAATTGGAAATGACAGAGACCATTTGCCAACTCAAGGATGACTTACAGCAATTTTCCTTTGGAAGGAGTAAGTTTGATAAACTTCTTGGTCTTGGTCAAACAAACAAGTCCGGCCTCGGATACAATCGAACTGAAGACAAATTTAGTTCGGTTGGGACAGTCTTTGTGCCTCAGTCGGTATCTCCTCCTCCGACATCAGAAATCATGACAACCAACGACAACAAGCCTACTTCATCCTCTTCAGAATCGTCAAGCACAAAGGTATGTTTTCGTTGTAATTTTGCAGGGCACATTGAAAGAAATTGCAAGATTGGAGCTCAAAGATCAAATCAACCACATCTTGCAACTGCTACCAATAAGTTCACTCCCCGGAATTCAAAGAAGGATTTTCCTAAAGAAAAGGACATTGGTAATACTTCAAACAAGACGATGACAAAAGAAAAAGACCAATCTTGCAAGACGTCTTCATCAAGGAAAACTTCTCAACCATTGCCAACATACTCCAAAACTCAAAAGGTTTGGGTATGCAAAGGTGAAACCCCTCCTTGTCCTTAATCGTTCTACGATTAAATCTTGTGTAGTTTATGTAGACTATTTTTTTTTCTTCTTTTTCTTTTGGCCGACCCGTCAACCATCTTTGGGAGGTAAATGGTACATTCTTTTATTGGTTGATGACTTCTCTAGGTTTTCTTGGGTAGCATTTTTAAAAGAGAAAGCTGATACGTTTGACTCTTTTCATGAGATTTGCCATCGTATTATGATTGAAAAGAATGAAAAGATCATTCGTGTTAGAAGTGATAGAGGTGGAGAATTCATAAATTCAAAATTCATTGATTTTTGTATTTCGAATGGCATTAAACATGAATTCTCGGCACCCTATACACCTCAGCAGAATGGTGTTGTTGAGCGCAAAAACAGGGTTGTTCAGGAGATGGCGCGTGTGATGCTTCATAGCCGGAATTTACCGCTACATTTTTGGGCTGAAGCCGTGAACACCGCTGTCTATGTCATTAATAGAGTTTACTTGCGCCCAGGAACTTTAAATACACCATATGAGCTGTGGTTTAGTAGAAAACCGGATATTAAATACTTTCGTATCTTCGGGAGTCGATGTTACATTTTACGTGACCGTGAAAATCTTGGAAAGTTCGACTCTCGAAGTGATGAAGGGATCTTTTTGGGTTATTCTACGAATAGCAGAGCATATCGAGTATTTAACATTGAATCTAAGACGATCGTAGAATCTATAAATGTTAAAGTAGATGAAGCTTTTCACTTTGGTTCTGGAAAATCTACCCTCGATATCTCTCTAGATGATGATTCTCCTGCTAGTGCATCTTCCCATGATAATACTTCCAATATTAATGATGCATCTAATGGTTCCTCTAGTTTATCTAATGTGCAGGAATCATCTCATGTACCTCCGAGTACTCCGTTTCAACAAACGTTACGAATCTCCAAGGATCATCCGGAATCAAACATCATTGGAGATCCACAAGAAGGAGTTAGAACTCGGAGGCAGTTGGTTTGTGGATTCGCTTGCTACGTATCTTTAATCGAACCAAAGAACATAGATGAAGCTCTTCAGGATGACTACTGGATTAAAGCAATGCAGGAAGAGCTCCATCAATTTGAGCGAAACAAAGTCTAGGAATTAACGAAGCCTCCAAAGCAACATAATGTGATAGGTACCAAATGGATCTTCAAGAACAAGAAAAATAAGGATGGTACTATCATCAGGAACAAGGCACGATTAGTTGCTCAAGGCTACTCTCAAGTAGAAGGTATAGACTTTGATGAAACTTTCGCCCCTGTAGCTAGACTCGAGTCCATTCGTATACTATTTGCTATTGCTTGTCATTTTAAAATCAAATTATTTCAAATGGACGTTAAGAGCGCATTTCTAAATGGGTTTTTAAATGAGGAAGTTTATGTGGCTCAACCGAAAGGTTTTGTAGATCATAAACAACCTAACCATGTTTTTCGTTTGAAAAAGGCTCTTTACGGTCTGAAACAAGCACCGCGAGCATGGTACGAAAGGTTAACAAAGCACCTTTTGGAGAAGGGCTATACTCGAGGGAGAGCTGATAGGACTCTCTTTGTGAAGCATTATCAAAGCAATTTTATTGTTGCACAAATTTATGTCGATGACATTGTATTTGGCGCAACAAGAGATAATGATGCTTCTAAATTCGCGGAGACCATGGAAAGCGAATTTGAGATGTCCATGATGGGCGAATTGACTTATTTCCTTGGATTGCAAATTAAACAAAATGATGAAGGTATTCACTTGAGTCAATCCAAGTATGCA
Source organism: Tillandsia leiboldiana (assembly GCA_029204045.2). Lineage (NCBI taxonomy): Eukaryota > Viridiplantae > Streptophyta > Magnoliopsida > Poales > Bromeliaceae > Tillandsia > Tillandsia leiboldiana. The sequence continues at coordinate 48,186 of JAQNDB010000731.1, forward strand.
ATGGAGTTGGTCAAAAAGTTTGATCTAGAAAATTGTAAAGATTTTCTGACTCCAATGAGAACTAGCCACAAGGGACTTGGAAGTGAATCACATAGTGAGAATGTAGACGAGAAACTGTATAGAAGTATGATTGGAAGTCTACTTTACCTCACGGCTAGTCGCCCGGATATATCCTTTAGTGTTGGGATTTGCGCGAGATATCAATCAGCACCAAAGGAGGTTCACCTGAAAGCGGTGAAAAGGATCATCCGGTATATCAAAGGATCAATTAATTTCGGAATTTGGTATCCTATGGGAACAAGTCTGGATATTGTTGGATACTCAGATGCCGATTGGGCAGGATCAGTGGATGATCGGAAAAGCACGAGTGGTGCATGCTTCTATCTTGGCCATTGCCTTGTTGCATGGCACAGTAAAAAGCAGAACTGCATAGCACTCTCGACTGCCGAAGCGGAATACATTTCAGCTGGAAGTTGCTCAACTCAACTCATTTGGATGAAAAGCGTATTGAGCGACTTCCGCATTTCAGCATCTTCGGTAACAATTCTTTGTGACAACACAAGTGCAATTAACATTTCTAAAAACCCTGTGTTGCACTCTAGAACAAAACATATTGAACTTAGATATCATTTTCTTAGAGAGCTAGTTGAATCAAATACTCTTCAACTTTCTTATATTTCAACTGAGGATCAATTGGCTGACTTTTTAACAAAACCTTTGGATCAAAAACGTTTTATTCATTTATGAAAAGCAATTGGTATGCTTTCCTTGAAATAAACTTCTTTTTGAAACCTTTGCTTAGGATAGGTTTTGTATTTGTTTTGTTTTGTTCATTATCTATGTTTGTACATAGGACATTAATTGAGCATAAATCATAATTGACTTTAATTGCATCTTCTCGCACATTTAGAAATTTATTATGCTTTTGCCATCATAATATTTCACTGTTGCAATGATCATTTATGTTAATTAAATCATCTTCTGAGTGATCAAAGTCAATTTCTCTCTCTCAATGATCTCTTGGTATAGTCATTATCTTATTTGACTGTTTAGTTGAGTATGAAATCGAGATCAATGTTTGGTTGAATACTTCATATCTTAAATAATTGATAGCCAATTGAGGGGGAGTCATAGAAAAAGTTAAAATGCTCAAAAGATGTGGAAAGAGTTACATCCCAATGAGGAGTGTGAAAACTACCACCACATGGAGGAAAGAGCTACCACCTCGGTCGTCCGAGTATTGTGTGCAGCTACCACATGTATACCAAGCATGGTTGTTCAAATTTTTGATTAAGTAAAATGCATGTTGAAATACTTGACTCCGTCAAATTTCAAGGTTGGTATAAGGTGGGTTTTTAATGAAAGATGCTCAAAGAGCCACTCTCTTCAACAGATTGTCTAGATACATTATCTACTATATTTGGGATTTCAAACATCTATTGATCTTTGTATTTCATTTTCTTTACTGAATTGATGATTTGATAAAGGCATTACTCATAAGATCAAGTTAGATGTGATTGAAGGTGTTCAACTTTAAGGGATTTAATTCTTGTAAATTCTCGTTTCATTTTTGGATATTATTGATAGATTTGGCATAATCTAATTCTTGTTGTATGAAACGATGATTTTTGTTTAAAGTTGATACACATTTGTTGTAGAACACCGGGATTTGGATGACGCACCGACCTTGCAGGATGGTGTGGTGCGGAGGAATTTGCCTTGGATGTGTTCCACTTGTGTTTCCAGAGGAGTTCGGGTTGATTTGGATCCCCGCGGAGGCCTCTGCTTGTTTCGGGCTTTGTACGCGTTAGGTGACTGGTACGGGAAGCTCCGACACTGCTATGGGTTGCAGAAAAATTGGGAAACACTTGGAGCAGGTGTACTTTTGATTTACAGCGAGGTTCGGGAGGTTCCGGACTGACGCGGAGGACCCGGAGGCAAAAAGTGAGTCGGAACTGGCATTTTTGGAGCCGGTATTTGATTTGAGCACCCCGACTCAACGGTTGAGGTTTTTGAAGAGAAAAAGCTGTGAGCGCGTGTACTTTGGAATTACAGCGGAGCTCGGGAGGTTCCGGGCAGCGGCGGAGAGCCCGAAGACCAAAAGTGAGTTGGAGTTGGGTTTTGGAATTAAATTAATTAAGTTAATTAATTTATATAAAGCTGTTGCTTTATAAAACCCCCCCCCTCCACTCTGTAGCAAAGGAAAAAAAAAAGGAAAAGAGAAAGAAAGAAAGGAAAGGAAAGGAAAAGAGAAGATGGAAGAAGAAGATGGAGGAAATGGAGAGGGTTCTTGAGCTTTTCTTCCCCGAGCAAGGGCGTGGAGCCGAGCGAGGTCGGCGAGCCTCGTGGAGGTCGGTTTTATTTTATGGTTTTTAAATTGATTGTGGTTTTTGCTTCTCCCCTCTCCTCTCTTTTAATTTTCTTTCCTTCTTTACTGCGTGGGTGTGTTGTGTGCGGGTTGGTGGAGCTTGGCGAGCCTCGCGCGCGCGGTGGTTGGCGGCGCGAGGCTGTGGGGCCATCGCTGCGCGGCCGCGTTGGAGCGACGCGCGCAGCTTGCGCCCTGCTGCCAAATTCTGGGCAGCAGGGCGCCGGTCCACCCTGCCTGTGCAGCAGGCCGCGCGGCATGCGGCCTGCTGCCGTGGTGTACTGCAGGCCGCGCGCTGGGCGCGCGGCACTGCAGGCGGGCCGCGCGGGTGCCCTCGGGGCCGCGCGGCACTGCAGGCCGCGCGCTGGGCGCGCGGCACTGCAGGCCGCGCGCTGGGCGCGCGGCACTGCAGGCGTGCCGCGCGGGTGCCCTCGGGGCCGTGCGGCACTGCAGGCCGCGCGCTGAGCGCGCGGCACTGCAGGCCCCGCGCGGGCGGCCCGTTGGGCCCCGCGCGGTGTGCAGGCCGCGCGCTGGGCGCGCGGCGCTGCAGGCCCCGCGCGGGCGGCCCGTTGGGCCCCGCGCGGTGTGCAGGCCGCGCGCTGGGCGCGCGGCACTGCAGGCCCCGCGCGGGCGGCCCGTTGGGCCCCGCGCGGTGTGCAGGCCGCGCGCTGGGCGCGCGGCGCTGCAGGCCCCGCGCGGGCGGCCCGTTGGGCCCCGCGCGGTGTGCAGGCCGCGCGCTGGGCGCGCGGCGCTGCAGGCCCCGCGCGGGCGGCCCGTTGGGCCCCGCGCGGTGTGCAGGCCGCGCGCAGGGCGCGCGGCGCTGCAGGCCCCGCGCGGGCGGCCCGTTGGGCCCCGCGCGGTGTACAGGCCGCGCGCTGGGCGCGCGGCGCTGCAGGCCCCGCGCGGGCGGCCCATTGGGCCCCGCGCGGTGTGCAGGCCGCGCGCTGGGCGCGCGGCGCTGCAGGCCCCGCGCTGGGCGCGCGGCCCTGCAGGCCCCGCGCGGGCGGCCCGTTGGGCCCCGCGCGGTGTGCAGGCCGCGCGCTGGGCGCGCGGCGCTGCAGCCCCGCGCGGGCGGCCCGTTGGGCCCCGCGCGGTGTGCAGGCCCCGCGCGGGCGGCCCGTTGGGCCCCGCGCGGTGTGCAGGCCGCGCGCTGGGCGCGCGGCGCTGCAGCCCCGCGCGGGCGGCCCGTTGGGCCCCGCGCGGTGTGCAGGCCGCGCGCTGGGCGCGCGGCGCTGCAGGCCCCGCGCGGGCGGCCCCTGTGCCGCGGGCCCCGCGCGGCATGGCAGGGCGCCGCGCGGGCGGCCCCTGTGCCGCGGGCCCGCGCGGCAATGCAGGGCGCCGCGCGGGCGGCCCCTGTGCCGCGGGCCCCGCGCGGCATGGCAGGGCGCCGCGCGGGCGGCCCCTGTGCCGCGGGCGGGCCTTTGGGCCCCGCGGCCCTGCAGGCCGCGCTCTAGGCGCGCGGCGCTGCTGCAGGCCGCACGGGCGGACTTGGGGCCGCGCGGCGCTGCTGGCCACGCGGCTGACCTTTGCCGCGTGGGGTGGGTTACTTTGGGCAGTACGGCCATGGGCCGCACTGTGCCGCGTTGTTTGCGGCTCGGCGGTGCGCCGCGGCGGATGCGCCGCGGCGGATGCGCGAGCGGATTCCGCGCGACGCCCGACGCTCTTCGTCGCCGGAGGGTTTTCCTTCGCCTTTGCCGCGCGGGCTGTGACTTGGCGACGCGCCGCGGCGTGTGTGCGCGATGGGTTTTCCGCGCAACGCGCGGCGTTTCTCGTCGCCGGTTGGGTTTCTTTTGCCCTTTGCGAGCGCGGTTTTAGCCGCATGTTTTTCTGATCCCGGTCCCTCTTCTTGTCTCGCAGTTGTGGCATACGGTTAGCTTCTCACGTGGCCGGTGGCGCGTGTTTTGCCGCGTGGAGCTGCGGGATCGCATCGGGACCTCCGTTTGGCGCACGGTTTTCGCGGATGGATCGCAGGTGGGTTGGTTTCTCCCAATGAACTACGGAATGCCCTTTACGCTTCCGAATGCAAAGGTATCGTATCCTTACTATCAGGTATTTGCGGAACAGTCGCGCAAGTCGAGGGTTGTCGTTTCCGACTTGGACACGAGTGTTCGACGCATCGTTAGAGTATACGAGTTGTACTGGCTGAGTTACCAGATGAGTGGATACCACTGGCAGAGTTACCAGATGGGTATAAATCACTGGCTGAGTTACCAAATGAGTATAAATCACTGGCTGAGTTACCAGATGGGTATAAATCGCTGGCTGAGTTACCAGATGGGTATAAATCACTGGCTGAGTTACCAGATGAGTATAAATCACTGGCTGAGTTACCAGATGAGTAGATACCACTGGCAGAGTCACCAGATGGGTATAAATCACTGGCTGAGTTACCAGATGTGTAGATATCACTGGCTGAGTTACCAGATAGATAGTTATGCCCTGGCCGAGTCACCAGGTGGTTACTAGAAGGGATTGAGGTGGCCTTCTAGTGTCTTGTAGAGTTCTAGCAGTCCCAGTGCGGGGGCGGAAACTATGGGCGCCTAAGCCTACAGCATGTTCTTGTTTGATAAGGGCTGTAGGGGGGCGCAGACGTTCGTAGTTTCCAGGCCTCCCGTGAGAGAGACTGAGAATTTACTTCCAGCATTGCATTGAGACATGTAGCGATAGATTCATTTCCAGTTATCTATCTATCTATCTATCTATCTAACTATTTGTGTTTTTGTCTCCAGCAGACTGAGTGGGTGTACCGTGGGGTTAGCTTTGGTGCCCACTGAGATCTGACTGTTGCAGTAGATCTCACACCCGCTGTGATGACAGGTGTTCTTGAGGCGACCGTTCCAGGTTTGGCTCATTCGGAGCTTTCTGACCGAGGTATGCGCGTGGCTGGCTGGTTCCTACCCGAGTCGGTGGTGTCGGTGTGGTGTCTCTTGTACTTTTCAGTTTCCACTTTTGTACTTGTTGGGGGTGCTAGTGGACTGGTGTACTTGGACTTTTCACCGCTTAGTGTTTCAGCTTCCTTTCAGCTCTGATACTTGTTAGCTATAGATCTCTTTTGCAGGTTAGACGCTTCGTCTGTACGGCAGTTTCCGTACAGACGGCGGATCTGTTGGCGAGCCCGGGTCGCAGTTCGACCCCCGGGGCGTGACAGATTAGGTGGTATCAGAGCCTAGGAATATAGGTCGTTGGGGACTTAGAGACCCTAGGCTTTTGGTTGGACAGTGGGAAGACTGTCGTGTGAGACGTGACCTTAGTGAGAGTCTTGTCTGAGGGTGTACCTCCCCCAGAGGATTGGGGTGAGAGACCTCGCATGTTATTTCTCTAAAGGTGATTGTGTTGGCTGCAGACAACATAATGCTTTAGAAAGGTTAGCATGTTTAGACTTTCGTTTGTTTGGGACGAGAGAGTCTTGGTCCTAATGTTTTTTCTGTTGCAGTGGTTTTTGGATGCTTCAGAGACGCCGTGCGACGGCGAGGGCGTGTTTGGCCTGGGATGAGGGGCTCGTATAGCGGAAAGCTAAATGGATAGAGCCGAGAGAGGCTTGAGAGATCCAGGCCCAAGCAGTTCTGGTATTTGAGGCGTTACGGCGCCAGGAAGAGAGAGCATGGAGCGAGTGATGCACATGCTTGGACCGAGAGCATCTCCCGGAGTATCGTCAGTAGTACCTCCGGCCGCGACTTTGTCGATTTCTGTTCCTGATCGCACCATTGATGGTGCGGAAGCAGCGAGAGGTTACTGATAGGTTGTGTACCGCATCCAGTTCTATCCCTTGGAGATTTCGGGACCGAGTTGGAGCCGTGAGAGGCCGAGAACTGGAACGCTGTTATGGAAGATTTGTTCGAGGATTTGTTCATCCAGGATAAGCATCAGGGCGCTTGGTTATGTACTTTTCTTTGGGACGCCAAGAGAGCTGGTGGCGTCGGATTCGTCTTGTTGGACCATCGGGAGCGCAGTTGATGTTCTGGGGTGAGTTTCTGTGACAGTTGAGCGGTGTATCCCTGGTCGTCCAGGATGAGGCTTAGAGGTTGGTTGTGTTCGAGTGGGAACCGCCTCAAGATGACTATCTCTTTGTGCATTTTCGGCGATTGCCGACCTTGGATGCAGTGAGCGTGCATGCTCGATGGTTTGACTGTGGATCAGTGACCCCGTCCGAGGGAGAAGGTGAGCGGGGGACCCGCTTCGGGGAGAGAGCTCCGGCATTGCCGATTTTGCGATAGTCGCGGGATTCGAGGTTGCCGTGATTCCACCCTCTGGATCAGGGGTCTCAGAGGAGACAGAGACCAGGAGGTTCTCGACAGTGCTCGCTTCAGCAGCAGTTCCAGGATGCGAGTTTCCCTTCTGCGTGGGCCGCACTCTTCGTCAGGGTTGAGGATCGCGTCTCACCTGGTGGGGCCGTCGGGTTAGAGCTTGCTTAATGCCAACGCCGTGTGTGCGTTTCGGTTAAGCGGGGGTACCTTCGTGTGGGCCAGTGTCAGGACTGATGGTTTTGCACGTTTGGATCGATTTTCTGATCGCGTGAAGCACGTGGATGAGTGCTGCCTGTCCTGCCAGTGCAACTTGGACCTTGGATTGATCATCGTGATGTTAGTCCTACCTCTGTGTAGAGGTGTTGTTACGAGGTTGGATAGGAATCGGTCGTCCCAATTTATGCTATCTTGGATTGTCGAGAGAGAAGACATTGACCCTCCGTGGACCTGGTCAGGAGGAGTGTATTTTTATAGCATGCGTTTGAGATATGTGATGCCCTGGCTGAGTTACCAGGAGGTTACCTGCCCCTGGCTGAGTTACCAGGAGGTTACTCGCCCCTGGCCGAGTTACCAGGTGGTTGATGCCCCTGGCCGAGTTACCAGGTGCTTACTTGATTGGGACTGAGATCGAGACAGTCATTGACGTGGTTTGGTAACCGCGCCAACTTCGACAGCACCTCGTGGAGTATCCACCGTGAGACAGAGAGAGCTGTGAGCGCAGCTGTGAAACTTGTCGGATCGAGAGGTCTCTGAGACCTAGTACCTCGTCGTGGGGATACGACAGTGAGGATCCAGGCGGTTGTTACACCGTGGTGATGTCACGTGGTGGGTACACAACCGTGTGAGTTCTTGTAAGGTTCGAACTTGATTAGTCTCACCTTGTGTTTGGGCAGATGCCTTCGAGTGATTGATATCTTTATGGAACCTTACAGCCGAGGGCTGTGCCTGGATACTGATCCGGAATCAGTAGGGCAGTTTGAGCGGTTTGCGTGGTCAAGTAGATTGACTAATGCCCTACTGATTTGAGAGCTATGTTTTTCCCTGTTTCACTGGACGGGTTGGTGGTGATACCGTCGTGGGTTTTTGCTTTCCTCCGAAGCGACTTGGAGCTTGAGGGGCTCTTGAGGTTAGTGCTACAACTTCTAAGGAGGAAGAAGTTGGTTGCCAAGCTTTGAGAGTTGCACTTCGACATCGAGGATTTTGTGTTTGGGCCTTGTGTTTTAGCCGCTTGAGGGACAGAGGATATGAGGTGTATTGAGGCAAGGCTGAGGAGGATACCAGCTTTGATCCGGATATTGCCGGGATGGAGAGGTCATGGAATTATTCTTGAATCCTCAACCTTAAGTGCTTGGATACTCAGGAAGTCGGGTCGAGGTAACGCCGGTGGATAGATTTTGCAAGGATGTATGATTGCCTTATCCCGGCGAGGACATTTTGTTCAGTACGCCCTGTTTGGGCGAGCAGTATAACCCTGGGAATTGAGTGCCAGAATCGAGAGAAGGTTCTCGAGGTTGAAGTTTTTTTTTTCCCCTGTCAAGGGAGGTGATCCATGTTTTGTGGAACTGGAGCCTTGGTGGCTATGAAGCATCTGAGGAGTTTTGCCTTAAGGAGGCTTGAACTTCGTTTTTTTTGAGATCTCGAATCAAGGGAGACTACCAGCCTGAGAGTTATATATAGAAATGAGTTTTGCTAGGAGAGGATCCTCGAGCAGTGATCAGGCCGGATGAGGCCTATTTGAACCCCGCAAGTTTTGTTTGCTTTCCCTTCCTTGGTGGTGGTCGAGGACTGCGTTATCCTCATCGACCGATGCGATTCTTGTTGGTGAAACCAAAGAATTTTGCAGTCGAATCATACCTTTGGGGAAGGTTCAGTGTTGTCAGCATGAGGAATGTGGGTGACCACTTGAGAGCCTTGGGCAATCTGAGGATCTTCTATCCCTTTTGTTTTTGTTTTACCCTCCTAAGTATGGATTTTGTTGGATTTCGAGGACGAAACCCTTTTAAGGGGGGGAGAGTGTAGAACACCGGGATTTGGATGACGCACCGACCTTGCAGGATGGTGTGGTGCGGAGGAATTTGCCTTGGATGTGTTCCACTTGTGTTTCCAGAGGAGTTCGGGTTGATTTGGATCCCCGCGGAGGCCTCTGCTTGTTTCGGGCTTTGTACGCGTTAGGTGACTGGTACGGGAAGCTCCGACACTGCTATGGGTTGCAGAAAAATTGGGAAACACTTGGAGCAGGTGTACTTTTGATTTACAGCGAGGTTCGGGAGGTTCCGGACTGACGCGGAGGACCCGGAGGCAAAAAGTGAGTCGGAACTGGCATTTTTGGAGCCGGTATTTGATTTGAGCACCCCGACTCAACGGTTGAGGTTTTTGAAGAGAAAAAGCTGTGAGCGCGTGTACTTTGGAATTACAGCGGAGCTCGGGAGGTTCCGGGCAGCGGCGGAGAGCCCGAAGACCAAAAGTGAGTTGGAGTTGGGTTTTGGAATTAAATTAATTAAGTTAATTAATTTATATAAAGCTGTTGCTTTATAAAACCCCCCCCCTCCACTCTGTAGCAAAGGAAAAAAAAAAAAGGAAAAGAGAAAGAAAGAAAGGAAAGGAAAGGAAAAGAGAAGATGGAAGAAGAAGATGGAGGAAATGGAGAGGGTTCTTGAGCTTTTCTTCCCCGAGCAAGGGCGTGGAGCCGAGCGAGGTCGGCGAGCCTCGTGGAGGTCGGTTTTATTTTATGGTTTTTAAATTGATTGTGGTTTTTGCTTCTCCCCTCTCCTCTCTTTTAATTTTCTTTCCTTCTTTACTGCGTGGGTGTGTTGTGTGCGGGTTGGTGGAGCTTGGCGAGCCTCGCGCGCGCGGTGGTTGGCGGCGCGAGGCTGTGGGGCCATCGCTGCGCGGCCGCGTTGGAGCGACGCGCGCAGCTTGCGCCCTGCTGCCAAATTCTGGGCAGCAGGGTGCCGGTCCACCCTGCCTGTGCAGCAGGCCGCGCGGCATGCGGCCTGCTGCCGTGGTGTACTGCAGGCCGCGCGCTGGGCGCGCGGCACTGCAGGCGGGCCGCGCGGGTGCCCTCGGGGCCGCGCGGCACTGCAGGCCGCGCGCTGGGCGCGCGGCACTGCAGGCCCCGCGCGGGCGGCCCGTTGGGCCCCGCGCGGTGTGCAGGCCGCGCGCTGGGCGCGCGGCGCTGCAGGCCCCGCGCGGGCGGCCCGTTGGGCCCCGCGCGGTGTGCAGGCCGCGCGCTGGGCGCGCGGCGCTGCAGGCCCCCGCGCGGGCGGCCCGTTGGGCCCCGCGCGGTGTGCAGGCCGCGCGCTGGGCGCGCGGCGCTGCAGGCCCCGCGCGGGCGGCCCGTTGGGCCCCGCGCGGTGTGCAGGCCGCGCGCTGGGCGCGCGGCGCTGCAGGCCCCGCGCGGGCGGCCCGTTGGGCCCCGCGCGGTGTGCAGGCCGCGCGCTGGGCGCGCGGCGCTGCAGCCCCGCGCGGGCGGCCCGTTGGGCCCCGCGCGGTGTGCAGGCCGCGCGCTGGGCGCGCGGCGCTGCAGGCCCCGCGCGGGCGGCCCCTGTGCCGCGGGCCCCCGCGCGGCATGGCAGGGGCGCCGCGCGGGCGGCCCCTGTGCCGCGGGCCCGCGCGGCAATGCAGGGCGCCGCGCGGGCGGCCCCTGTGCCGCGGGCCCCGCGCGGCATGGCAGGGCGCCGCGCGGGCGGCCCCTGTGCCGCGGGCCCCGCGCGGCATGGCAGGGGCGCCGCGCGGGCGGCCCCTGTGCCGCGGCGGGCCTTTGGGCCCCGCGGCCCTGCAGGCCGCGCTCTAGGCGCGCGGCGCTGCTGCAGGCCGCACGGGCGGACTTGGGGCCGCGCGGCGCTGCTGGCCACGCGGCTGACCTTTGCCGCGTGGGGTGGGTTACTTTGGGCAGTACGGCCATGGGCCGCACTGTGCCGCGTTGTTTGCGGCTCGGCGGTGCGCCGCGGCGGATGCGCCGCGGCGGATGCGCGAGCGGATTCCGCGCGACGCCCGACGCTCTTCGTCGCCGGAGGGTTTTCCTTCGCCTTGCCGCGCGGGCTGTGACTTGGCGACGCGCCGCGGCGTGTGTGCGCGATGGGTTTTCCGCGCAACGCGCGGCGTTTCTCGTCGCCGGTTGGGTTTCTTTTGCCCTTTGCGAGCGCGGTTTTAGCCGCATGTTTTTCTGATCCCGGTCCCTCTTCTTGTCTCGCAGTTGTGGCATACGGTTAGCTTCTCACGTGGCCGGTGGCGCGTGTTTTGCCGCGTGGAGCTGCGGGATCGCATCGGGACCTCCGTTTGGGCGCACGGTTTTCGCGGATGGATCGCAGGTGGGTTGATTTCTCCCAATGAACTACGGAATGCCCTTTACGCTTCCGAATGCAAAGGTATCGTATCCTTACTATCAGGTATTTGCGGAACAGTCGCGCAAGTCGAGGGTTGTCGTTTCCGACTTGGACACGAGTGTTCGACGCATCGTTAGAGTATACGAGTTGTACTGGCTGAGTTACCAGATGAGTGGATACCACTGGCAGAGTTACCAGATGGGTATAAATCACTGGCTGAGTTACCAGATGAGTATAAATCACTGGCTGAGTTACCAGATGGGTATAAATCGCTGGCTGAGTTACCAGATGGGTATAAATCACTGGCTGAGTTACCAGATGAGTATAAATCACTGGCTGAGTTACCAGATGAGTAGATACCACTGGCAGAGTCACCAGATGGGTATAAATCACTGGCTGAGTTACCAGATGTGTAGATATCACTGGCTGAGTTACCAGATAGATAGTTATGCCCTGGCCGAGTCACCAGGTGGTTACTAGAAGGGATTGAGGTGGCCTTCTAGTGTCTTGTAGAGTTCTAGCAGTCCCAGTGCGGGGGCGGAAACTATGGGCGCCTAAGCCTACAGCATGTTCTTGTTTGATAAGGGCTGTAGGGGGGCGCAGACGTTCGTAGTTTCCAGGCCTCCCGTGAGAGAGACTGAGAATTTACTTCCAGCATTGCATTGAGACATGTAGCGATAGATTCATTTCCAGTTATCTATCTATCTATCTATCTATCTATCTATTTGTGTTTTTGTCTCCAGCAGACTGAGTGGGTGTACCGTGGGGTTAGCTTTGGTGCCCACTGAGATCTGACTGTTGCAGTAGATCTCACACCCGCTGTGATGACAGGTGTTCCTGAGGCGACCGTTCCAGGTTTGGCTCATTCGGAGCTTTCTGACCGAGGTATGCGCGTGGCTGGCTGGTTCCTACCCGAGTCGGTGGTGTCGGTGTGGTGTCTCTTGTACTTTTCAGTTTCCACTTTTGTACTTGTTGGGGGTGCTAGTGGACTGGTGTACTTGGACTTTTCACCGCTTAGTGTTTCAGCTTCCTTTCAGCTCTGATACTTGTTAGCTATAGATCTCTTTTGCAGGTTAGACGCTTCGTCTGTACGGCAGTTTCCGTACAGACGGCGGATCTGTTGGCGAGCCCGGGTCGCAGTTCGACCCCCGGGGCGTGACATTTGTGCTTACAATCTTTTTCTGGTTTTTCTTGAATTTCTCTGAAATTTTTCTAAAGAAAAAGTTGGAGCCGATCCGGATCGGGCAAGATGATCCGGATCCCGAACGCAGGAATTCTTCTGCGGGCTGACGATCCGGATTGTATCTGCCGATCCGGATCCCGAACGCAGGTTCTCACTGCGGGTAGCCGATCCGGATCGCAAGCACGGGATGATCCGGATCGCGGCTAGGGTTTTATAAAGAACAAAAGGGTTTTGATTTCTTTTACTCCAATCTTTTGTTCCAAAGTTTCCAGAGCCTCTCTCTCTAGATTTCATCCTTCTTGGAAGCTTTCAAACTCAAGTTCTTCAACTCCAAGTAAGTTTTATTGATCAAAATCTCGATTTTTCACCGTTTTTCTCTATTCCTCCTCAAACGTGATGAATTTCTTGGATCGACTTTGTTTGTGGATGGTTTTTGATCAAATTTCTTTTGAAATAAGAACTCTGGGTAGATTAGTTTTGATTATATGCTAGGTACTCTCCTGATTAACGGATTTTTAGGCTTCGTTTTCTAAAATTTCGGTTTTAGGGCATATAATAAGGATTTTCGAAAATTATGCAATTGATCTATTTTTAAAAAGTCTTTTTGCAAAACTAATTTGATTCTTAGTCTCTCTACATGATTATGATTGTTTGAGTACAATTTTTTCAAATCTTTGAAAATTAACATTTTTGTCATGTGTTCTTGAGTTGTTGCTCACAGGATTTTAATCTTCTTAAAGCACTTAGATCAATGGGATTCTCTTGGATCATTCTTTTATTGGTCACCATGGTCCACACTCGGGCCACAAACAAGTTAAAGAGAGCTAAGAAAACACAACAAAAGGGTGAGTTTCTTGTGATCAGCGACACAGAAGTAGATTGTCACGAGGTAGATTGGACTGAGTTGACAGATGATGATGACTCAGTGCCTGAACAAAAAGCGTCCGATGCATCGAAAGAAAAAGCACCCATGGACAAAGGTAAAGCACCTATGACTGCACCAACCATCTCGGTGAAAAGGAAACGACTCGCTCGACGGTTTGGACGAGCACGAGGTTTCATGTCTAACGAACCGATTATTCCGGACTCTCCACCTCGGGAGGAACAAGTGTTCGTTAATGCGGATCGCCTAAGGGCATTTGAGAATCGTGAATGCATTGGTGAGAGGCATGTCAATATTGAGGCTCTACGAGATCACTCTCCTGAGTTTGGCGTTCTGATTGAACAAGCAAATCCTATTCAAGTTTGTCGATTTCCAGAAGTACTTGGATACTGTCTGCATCTTGTAAGGGCTTTCTATACAAATGCACGGCACCTTCGAGAAATTGAAATGGTCCAATGGAATTTTACACGAATATCCAAGGCACAAGATTCAAAATTACTCCACAATTGATTGCCGAGGTTTTGGGAATGTCTGCCAGCAAGACAGGAGTTAATTTCTTGAAGGGAAAGGTTTTGACAAACACGTTGTGGCAAATGGTCATTAAGGGAATATGTTTGGAGGGAACTCAATCAACGGAGAAGTCTATCAAATCCAAAGAACTTCGTCTTGAGTACCGGTTTCTAATTTTATAACTTGTTACAATATCCTTCCAAATATGCAGACGAAAGTCTTAAGATGGGATCGAATGCTGTTTTTGTATCTCTTAGGACATCCGTCAGAGGCAATGGGTTTAAATATCAACATTCCATACATTATTTGGAATAGAATGGCCAGATATGTTGAGCATCCTCATCCCACTGAAAGGATCCCATTTCCATTGATTATAATGAGGATCTTAAAGAGATTTCAAGTTGATATTAGTTCACCGACTTATCATCAATGTTTAGGTATGATCGATGAGTCCACCGTTGTGAAGTCACTTCACAAATTGCCCCATGTCACTCCTGTCCCTCCATGCGGAACGAAACCTAGTAGCGGCACTTCCGCGTCACCATCACAACCAGCACCCACACCAGCGGATGAAGCATCAGTCTCATCCATCTACAAAGAACAACAACGATTATCTGTTGAGCAGGAACAGATTTCGAAGGCACAAACGAGAATCTCTAATGAACTCGAGCTCATCACGGCAGCTCACATTACCTTAACTAAGAAGGTCAATTCTATGAACAAGCTGGTGAAAAGATGTTCTCAAAGATGGGCTGCACGAGTTCTGAAGACTCCGAATCTGATGACTGATTCTTTCTTTTCTCCTCTTGCAGATTTTTAACCTTTTTTTTTTTTTTTTTTTTTTTTTTGTGCAGGTTTTTTAGTTTTAGACTTATTTTTAGTTCTAGTTCTTATTTAACTCTCTTTAATTTTTGAGATTTTGGCTTTGTTTGTGACAAAAGGGGGAGAGAGTTTAGAGAACTTGAACAATGATATTGTGAAAATTGTGATCTTGTATACATCAAGGTACAATGATGTACAATGATGACTACATCAAGGTAAGTATCATTTCAACTTCAACTTTGGTTTTTATCTTGTGATTGTTTGCATGTCTCGACTAACTATTCGACTAACTATTTGGGCATGTAATATGACTAACAAGTTGATGTTGGACTAACATCGTGTGACATTTGGTTTTTAATTGCATAGAAGATATGTTGGTTTTTGACTATGATTCTCTTACATATCTGAATTCTCAAATGTCATGATGATCAGATAAACTCTATCTCTGTACTAGGTTTTGTATGCTAAATATTCTTGAGGTATCTAACGATCTCTCTTTTGTCAAGAATGATTTCTTTGTGCAGAGAGTACAGATGTCTAAGTCTAGAGTCTGTTTTAGGAGTTTATCTCATGTTTTAAATTTTTGGATCTCCATTGTAAATTTTTGTTGTATGGTAGATAGCAACAAAATAATCTTTTTGAATTTTCTTGAGTGGATCTGTGTTTTGTCACGAAACCGCCAAAGGGGAGATTGTTACGGAATTTGAGTTGGCGTAGTTTCGTGAAAGTCTCAAGTCTTGAAGATTGAAGGTGAAGAAAGTTGGATCATTTAACTCAATCTCAAGAAAGAAGAATTCAAAAGGATCAGGTATGTTTAACTAAAGATTTTGTGTGATCCGAATACTTCTTGTAGTGGTAGAAACACTTGGAAGAATCTTTCATTGCATAAAAATCAAAAACCGGACTTGGGGGACATGTTCAGGATCCGGATCAGGTTGTTCGATCCGGATCCCGAAGGTGGTTCTTTCATCTACACCAGTTCAATCCGTATCGTAGCTCTCTGATCCGGATCCCGAACACTGAGTTTACCATCTTCCTTGAACGATCCGGATCAAGCTTCGCAATCCGGATCCCGAACGTTGATGTTTGGTGAACTGTATGAACGATCCGGATCAAGCACTTCGATCCGGATCCCGAACCTTCGTTTTTCTGGAATTGCTGACTCGTTACGACGATCCGGATCACAGCTAATCCGATCCGGATCGCCGTCCGTAAAATTTCCAGAAATGTTAGGTTTTTGATTCTTATCTCCTTCCTAGGGTTTCTAACCTATAAATAGACCCTATGATTCTTTTTCTAGGGTTAATCCAGTAAGCCATAAACAAAATAGCCGTCATTTTCATATATCATCTTTTACGGCTCTAGATCCACATATAGAGAAGAAAGGAAATCATTAGAGAATACTCTATGTTTCTTCATCTATATTGATTAGTTTGATTCTAGGTTTTCATACTCACATCTTGAGTTGAATCAAACTAATGAATACTTAGATGGTATTTCCGATCTATCTTTGATCTAAGTATTCGGCGGATCATCACCACCCAAAAACAACGATTTACCCCAAAAATCGGCGCGTGGATTCGCGTGTCCTTGTGGATTCAAGGTTCAACCGCTCTCGTGGATTCGGAGCGAGGCACGTTCGTGGATTCGAAGGGTGCTATTGGGTGAAGACCGTGGATTCGGTCGGACGTCGTGGATTCGACGTTGGACGCCGTGGATTCGGCGTTGGGCGCAGATCGTGGATTCGAGAAGCGTCGCGGAGCGAGCGGAGAAGATCCTCTAGGAGCGTATGGAAAAGGTTGAGTCGTAAGTGTGTACGGTAAATCACCTTGTACGTGTTTTAATTCTAGTGGATTTCTGCCGTGTTATCGGTCCCGTGGTTTTTTACTCCGGTGATGGAGTTTTCCACGTAAAAATCTTGCGTATTATTTTTATTTCCGCATTGGGTTTTTTATCGCAACGATTTTTGAGTGTTTATACGTTTACACCTATTCACCCCCCTCTAGGTGTTTTTTCCCCTATTTAGATCCTTATTACATATAACCCAACAATCCGGACTGGATTCTTCAGGCAGTCCGGACCGCGGCTAGGGTTTTATTAAGAACAAAAGGGATTTGATTTTTTTTACTACAATCTTTTGTTCAAAAGTCTCCAGAGCTTCTCTCTCTAGAATTCAAGTATTTTGGAGCCTTCCCAACTCATTTTCTCCAATCCAAGTGAGTTTTCTTGATCAAAATCTCGGTTTTTCACAGGTTTCTATATTTTTCTCAAAACGTGATGCAAATCTCATATCTTTTTCGTTTGTGATTTGTTTTTGATCAAACTTCTTTTGAATAAGAACTCTGGGTAGATTAGTTTTGACTATATGCTAGGGTTTCTCTTGATTAACAGATTTTTAGGCTTCGATTCCAAAAATTCGGTTTTAGGCATATAATAGGAATTTTCGAAAGTCATGGAATTGATCTATTTTTAAAATTCTTTTTGCAAAACTAATTTGATTCCTAGTCTCTCTATATGATAATGATTGTTTAGATAGAATTTTTCAAATTTTGAAAATAAACAATTTTTGTCGTGTTCTTGAGTTGTTGTTCACAGGACTTGTCTCTTCCAACGAACAATAGAAATGGTAATCACTTGATCATATTTTTTCTTTTTGCCATGGTTCACGCGAAAGCAACGACCAAGCCTAAGAGGGCTAAGAAGGCAAAGAAAACTCGAGATGACTCCGAGACGGAATCAGAAACTGAATCAATCGACTGGGATGAGTTGGTGGTTGAAGCGACAGTTCCTACTGCTTCCAAAGGGAAAGCACTTGCTGAAACCTCTAAAGCAAAGGCGCAGGATATTGCTGATGAGGAAGACGAATTGTATGTCAAGAACAAAAAGCTCAAGAAGTCCAACACTACACTAGACAGGAAAATGTCAAGGGAAGTGGAATTCAAATCTCTGAATCCCTCTCTAGAGCACACTCGGTACCTAGAGAATCCCCATGGGCTGAAGGCCAGCATGCATCATCTGCCTCTACTGCTCGTCCAGCGACTTCAAGGAGAAAACGCTCTAGAAGCTACTGTATTGGCCTCCATTCATCAGGACAAAGAAGACTTTTCTGCTGACCAAGAGAAATTGGCATTAGGTCTCCGGCAAATGGCCGCTGAACAAAAACAGATGAAGAAGAAAGTTCCAAAATATCACGAATGCTGAAAGGGATTTTGAACAAGATAGACGATACCAGTTCAGACAGTTCTGATTTTTGGCTAAGTTTTGTGACAAAAAGGGGGAGAGAGTATAGGAGAACTTTGAACAATGCACAATGCTCTGTGATTGACCATGACTATACTTGTGTAGAGAACAATGCTGAAACTAAGATAAAGGTAAGTAAACTTTCAACTTTGGTTTTATATGTGATTTGATGCATGCTCAAAACTAATATCGACTAACTATTTGGGCATGTAATATAACTAACAAGTTGCTTGTTGACTAACACTTCTAATGACATTTGGATTTCTATTGCTTAAAGAGTATGTCGATTTTTTATTATGATTTTCATACATATCTGAACTTGCAAATGTCATAATGAGTAAAAACTCTATCTCTGTGTTTGGTTTTGATTGTTGAAAATTCTTGAGGTAATAACGGTCTTTTGTGTCAAGAATGATTTCTTTTGCAGAGATTACAGATGTCTAAGTCTAGAGTCTGTTTTAGGAGTTTAACTCATGTATTTATTTTTATTTGGATCTCCAATGTAATTTTTGTGTATGGTGTATCAACAAATATATCTTTTTGAATTTTCTTGACGGGCGTGTTTTGTGTTTGTCACGAAACCGCCAAAGGGGGGATGTTACGGATTTTGAGTGGCGTATTTCGTGAAATCGGTTAAGTCTTGAAGATTGAAGATGAAAAAGTTGGATCGTATATCTCAATCTCAAGTAAAGACGAATTCAAAAGGATCAGGTACGTTTAATTAAATAAGTTTGTTGATCCGAATACTTCTTATAGTGTAGAAACACGTGGATGAGTTTTTTATTGCATAAAATAAAAAAACTGGACATTCCATATGTTCAGAGTCCGGATCGGGCTTACAGTCCGGACCCCGAACATAGGTTAGGTCGTGCATAATTCCAGTCCGGACCCTGGAATTTCAGTCCGGACCCCGAACGTGGAATTTGCAAGAAGAAAACGCATGAAGTCCGGACCGTGGATTTCAGTCCGGACCCCGAATGTCGTCTTTTCGGAAATTGTTGTTTCGCTGAGACAGTCCGGACCGCCAACTCCAGTCCGGACTGTCGTCTACTGTAAAATTCCAGAAATGGTTAGTTTTTGATTCTTATCTTCTCCACAAGTTTTTTAACCTAAATAGACCATTTAATTCATCTTTTAAGGGGATGACGCTAAGTGGAAGGAATTCAATCAATCCATAAATATTTCCCATATAGAGAAGAAAGGAAATACATGATTTAATTCTATGTTTCTTCATCTATATTATTAATTGATTCTAGGTTTTCCAAACTCAGATTTTGAGTAGAATCAAATTAAGGAATACTAGATGGTACTTTCCGATCTATTTCTAATCTAAGTATGCGGCGGATCATCACCTCCCAAAAACAACGATTTTTCCCAAATCGGCGCGTGGACTCGCGTGGCCTTGGTCTTCTGTTTCAAATGGAATCAGGTGCTAACCGCTCTCGTGGATTCGGAGCGAGGTACGTTCGTGGATTCGAAGCGTGCTACTGGGTGCGAAGACCGTCGGATTCAGGTAGGAAGTCGTGGACTCGACGTTGGACGCCGTGGATTCGGCGATGGACGCTAATCGTGGATCGAGCAGCGTTGCGGAGGCGACGTGGAGAAGATCTACTAGGAGCGTATGGAAAAGGTTTGAGGTCGTAAGTGTGTACGGTAAATCACCTTGTACGTGTGTTATTCTAGTGGAGTTCACCGTGTTATCGGTCCCGTGGTTTTTTTATATCCGGATTGGAGTTTCCCACGTAAAAATCTCTGAGTGTTATTTCTTTTTCCGCATTGGGTTTTATATCGCAAAGATTTTTGAAGTGTTTATTGTTTACACCTATTCACCCCCTCTAGGTGTTTTTTTCCCTACTTAGATCCAATTATAATAACCCAACAGTTACGCTTTTCGATGTGGACGGTTGTTGCGTGCCTCATTTTTTACATGCTCACTGGGATTATTAGAACTCCCCTAAAATAAAATGTGAAAATTGATGAGAAACCCATACAGATGCTGGATATTTTGGGACACTGTGGTTGGGACGAACTCCCCTATAATTAAAATGTGACAATGATACATACGACCCCTACAGGACAGCTTATTTTGGGACACTGTGATTGGGAGAACTCCCTAAAATTAAATATGACAATTGATGTAGAACCCATACATATGATGGATTTTTTGGGACACTGTGGTTGGGACGAACTCCCCTAAAATTAAATGGACACTTATGATGAGAACCATACATATGATGGCTATTTTGGGACACTGTGGTTGGGACAAAGGCCATAATCTCGCATGCAAATAACTTTTATATCAGTACAGTAAATCAATCTTCTTAAAATAAATTTTGACACATTGCTACAGCTTTTAAATAGTACAATTGCATCCGCTTGCTTGGACATCTAGTTAGCCACTATTTATTGCTACATATCATATTCGGGTTTGGTTGAAATGTTGGATTGCTTCCTTTGCATTCAGATGCTTGTGCTCGAGTATGAGCAGGGGTTTGGGATAGTGTAGTCTAGATTGTACTAGATTGTGGACTTGTGGGGGTATTGCGGTGACCGAGGCACAGTAGCGCGGTCGAACGGAATGATTTTCATTCTTGCATCAGATTTGGGGTTGACGTCTGGTTTATTTTTGCATCAGCTGGGGATTGGGTTACTGTAGTGGATGGAGTTTCCCACTTTATCATAGTCATGCCTCCAGTCCTGCTACTTGTGAGACATTGTTTACAGAGATGCTTGATACGAGATATTTACTCGTGTGGGTCGCTCCCCTCGGATGCCCACTCGGAAGTAGCTTTAGACCGTGACGAGTACAGGTCCATCTGATTGGATTTCGAGAGCCTTGTGTGTAGTCCATTGGGATTTCGAGCCTTGTGTGCTGGCCCTACTGAGTTTTGAAGTTCGACAGTAAGAGGCAGGCAGTAGCCAAGTTCAGTACCAGTTTACTGGTGGCACAAGATTGGGTTATTTGATCAGATACTGTTTCCTGTTGCATTCATACAATTATTTCTTTCGGTGTATTGCATTTAGAGGCATATGCTAGAGTGGTAGTTCCCTATTTCAGTAACTGATACCTTACACTTCACCCTTTTTCCTTGCCTCTAGTAGTCCTAGTGGATGCGTCAGAGTGAGGTTTTAACCCACTAGGGGAGGCTATTGGTTTAGCTAGTTAGTTCTCACCCCCATTGTTGTTCCTCTCTTTCTTCTCCTTTATTTTGCAGGTCGTCTGTGGAGCTTCTGGGCATCAGCGGCAGATCGAGGTAAGAGGATACGCGGACTAGCTAGATCGTCTGCCCCGACGTGGAGAGAATAGCTGGACTATATTGTATCCCTTTTTGAATCTCGACTGTAGCACTTACTTGTTGGGTCTGGCCTTAGCTACTGGTTCTTATACTCTTTATGGTGAGCTGGGAGGTATTGTATTTATTACAGCTTGTACACTTTTTAGTCTGGGATTATTATGGTTTAGTTCAGCTCTGTTTATGCTCTTTGATATTTGTTTATATTATATCTTAGCAGGTTACCAGCGCTTCGTGTACGCGAGGAAATTCCGTGTGCACGCGCGGATCTGTAGA
>JAQNDB010000732.1:0-69313 GCA_029204045.2 Tillandsia leiboldiana
TGGATATTGCCTGCAGACTTGTTGTTCTTGCAGATGCATCTCCATGATTTTGACTTGGTGTTGGGGATGGATTGGCTATCACGGTACTCCGCCACTATCGCTGCAGAGAGAGGACGTGACTCCTTCGCCTGATCCAGGACAGGAGGATTCATCTTCAGAGCTGGCATTCAGAGTCGCAGACACGCTATTCGCAGCGACCATTTCCTCGTCGACGAGGTCTAGGAGGATGTTATGCAGAGGATGTACTGCCTTTTTGGCCACGGTTGTGGAGGTGCCTACGGCGGCACTGGGGACTCGAGGATATCCTATTGTCCGAGAGTTCCCAGATTTGTTTCCCCCAGAGCTGACGGCGATGCCGCCGGAGGGGAGATTGAGTTCGTGTTGATGTGGATCCCTGGGACTGCACCAATCTCAAAGACACCCTATAGGATGGCGCCAGCCGAGTTAAGGGAGTTGAAAGCCCAGCTTCAGGATCTTTTGGATAGGGGCTTCATCCTAACCAGTGTTTCTCCGTGGGGAGCGCCTGTGTTGTTTATAGAAGAAATAATGGGTCACTCCGAGTGCCCGATTGTGCGTGGATTATATGGAATTGAACAAAGTGACCATCCGGAACAAGTATCCCTCCCCCGGATAGATGATTGTTTGATCAGTTACAGGGAGCATCTATGTTCTCGAAGATTGATCTGCAGTCCGGTTACCACCAGCTTAGGGTGAGGGCCGAGGACATCTCCAAGACGACTTTCAGATCGCGGTACGGGCATTATGAGTTTACCGTGATGCCTTTTGGGTTGACTAATGCCCCTGCCGCATTCATGGACTTGATGAACGGATTTTTCAGCCGTTTTTGGATCGGTTTGTGGTGGTGTTCATCGATGATATTCTGATCTACTCCCGGAGTGATCTGGAGCACGAGGAGCACTTGAGGACCGTGCTAACAGCTTCTGCGAGAGAAAAAGCTGTATGCTAAGTTCAAAAAAGTGCGAGTTTTGGCTCCGGGAGGTTGCCTTTCTGGGTCATGTGGTTTCAGCTGCGTGGCAGGGCGGTGGATCCGGCCAAGGTGGATGCTATTAGAGATTGGCAGAGGCCGACGACCATCAACCGAGGTGCGGAGCTTTCTTGGATTGGCGGGCTACTATCAGGCGCTTTGTGGAAGGCTTTGCGAAGCTTCCTCTCCCCTCACTCGTCTGACCAGAAAAGGGGGTTAAGTTTGTTTGGAGCGAGACTTGCCAGAGCTGTTTGAGGAGCTGAAGCAGAGGTTGATGACCGCTCCAATCCTTGCCCTCCCAGTTATGGGGGAAAGGATTTGTGATCTACAGTGATGCCTCACATAGTGATCTGGGGTGGTGGTTGATGCAGCATGGTAGGGTAATTGCCTATGCTTCGCGGCAATTGAAGGACTATGAGAAAAATTACCCTACTCATGATCTGGAGTTGGCAGCGGTGGTGTTTGCTCTGAAGCTGTGGCGGCATTATTTGTATGGAGAGCATTGCGAGATATATACTGATCACAAGAGCTTGAAGTATCTGTTCCCCCAAAGGAGCTGAATTTGAGGCAACGCCGGTGGTTGGAGTTGTTAAAGGATTACGATCTGAGTATCCTTTACCATCCCGGCAAGGGCCAATGTCGTGGCAGATGCTTTGAGTAGGAGGACGAGTCTGAGCTTATTGATCTCGCAGCAGGCGCCGTTGGTCGAGCAGATGAGGCGGTTACAGTTGGAGGTAGTATCCCCTGGGGTCTCTGCTTAGACTCATGTCTATGGTCTTGCAGCCCACTCTGTTGGAGAGGATCAGGGACACTCAGAGTGAGGACCCCCACTTGATGAGGATCAGGACGCAGCTTCAGGCGGATCAGACAGGGGATTTTTCTGTGGATAGCTCGGGAGTACTGCGGTACAGGGACCGAGTGTGTGTGCCTATGGATCAGGAGATTAGAGATCGGATTTGAGGGAGGCCCATTTTACACCTTATACCATCCATCCTGGAGGTACTAAGATGTATAAGGACCTCAAGGCACAGTTTTGGTGGCCCGGGATGAAGCGGGACATTGGGAGATTCGTAGCTCATTGTTTAACTTGCCCAGCAAGTGAAAGCAGAGCATCGCGTTCCTGCTGGTAAGTTGCAGAGTCTTCCAATTCCGAGTGGAAATGGGACCACGTCACTATGGATTTCGTCGCTGGATTGCCGAGGGCGCAGAGCGGGCTGATGCGATCTGGGTTATTGTTGACAGACTCACCAAGTCGGCGCACTTCTTACCGGTTCAGATGACTTGGCCACTGGAGCGTTTGGCACAGTTATATCTGGATGAGATAGTGAGGCTTCACGGCATACCTGCTTCGATTGTGTCAGATCGAGACCCGAGATTCGTATCACGCTTTTGGGGAGTTTGCATTCTGCATTGGGGACTCAGCTCAGGTTTAGCACTGCTTTCCACCCACAGACCGATGGACAGTCAGAACGCACCATACAGACCCTCGAGGATATGTTGAGAGCGTGCGTTATGGATTTTGGGGGAGGGTGGTACCGGCACTTGTCGTTGGTTGAGTTCGCGTACAACAACAGCTATCAGGCGAGCATCCAAATGGCTCCGTTTGAGGCGTTGTATGGACGCAAGTGTCGGTCTCCCTTATTTTGGAGTGACGTGGGTGAGAGAAGGACTTTAGGACCGGATTTGCTTTTGGAGGCTGAGGAAAAGGTCAGAGTCATTCGCCGACACCTTGTGACAGCCCAGAGTCGTCAGAGGAGCTACGCCGACACTCGACGGCGAGACCTGGAGTTTCTGGTTGGTGATCATGTCTTTTTGAAGGTCTCGCCCTCGAAAGGGGTCCGGAGATTTGGAGTACGGGGAAAGCTCAGTCCCCGCTTTATTGGACCCTTTGAGGTACTTGACAGAGTTGGTCCTGTGGCATACAGAGTTGCTTTACCCCCGCGCCTGGCCGGAGTTCATGATGTCTTCCATGTCTCAGCTCTGAGGAGATATGTTTTTGACCCGTCGCACGTGATTGACTTCACTTCGTTGGAGATCGGCGAGGACTTGGTCTACGAGGAGCGCCCGTTGCAGATTCTTGCTCGTGAGGTGAGGGAATTGCGCAACCGGGCCATTCCATATGTGAAGATCCTGTGGAGCAATCATGAGGAGCGAGAGGCTACTTGGGAGCTGGAGACAGAGATGAGGGATGCCTACCCTTTCTTATTCGAGACTTCTATTTGAGGTACGCCTGTTCTGTTTTCTTTGTTTCGGGGACGAAACTTTTTTTAGTGGGGGAGGATGTAGGGCCCCTAAACTCCTTACAGCTTTTTCCCATGAATCCACTGTGCAAACACCTGTTGATGGTGTATCTGGCCCATGGTGCATCAAAGGGATGCCACAGATGGACCCTGTGATCTTTGGTTGGCTGTTTTGGCCTTCGGCTGCTTTTGCCGAATTTTAGAAAAAGGAATTTGGCCAAACAGAGGGTGGATTTGGATTCAGCGCGGAAAAACGCTTGAGAATGGCTTTTTGTTTGCTTAATTCTGAGTCCGGATGCCCAAAAGCGGGCTCCCGGAAGTTTTGGCAGTTTTTGGTGTTTGCGGGAGCCTCCGGCAAATTTTGGAGGTGGATTTTGGCAAAATGGACGCCGTTTTTGGGATCAGCGCGCGAAAACGGTCAAGATGGGCTTTTTACTTGATGTTTTTGGGCTGCGGTTACTGTTCACGCCGGAACAGTGTCTCCGGCGATCGCCGGCGGCGGCTGGCGGCGGCGGGCAGCGTCGGCGGGCGGCGGCGCAGCCTCGGGCAGGCGTTTAGCGGCCGCGGGCAGGCGGCTGAGGGCGCGGGCAGGAGCGCGGTCCACCGCGGAGGTCGTGCGCGTGGGGCGGGCCACGTAGCGCTTTCCGGTTGGCCGGCGCTGCAGACGCGGTCCACGGAATTTGGTCCGGGTGCACGGTAGACCGGGTGGACACGTGGCGTGAGGTGATTGGTCCGGTGTTGTGCTCCCGGTCCACGCGATTGGTGGAGTCGGTGACCGGGGCAGGTGGCCGTACGGCAGGGCAGGTGGCCGTACGGCCCGGGTCAGCCGCGACGTGCGCGGTGCACGGGGCGACGTGCGCGGTGCACGGGTTGCCGGGGCCACGTGGCGCGACGCCACTGGCTGGCGCAGGTGCGCCGGGTGCAGCGGGGCCCAAGGTCTCGGTGCGGTGGGCTACGTGGCCGGCCCACGGCGTTTCGGGCTTGAACAGTAATGGGCCGGGCCCATTACTGTAGCCGCCCGA
This sequence comes from Tillandsia leiboldiana, assembly GCA_029204045.2. Taxonomy (NCBI): domain Eukaryota; kingdom Viridiplantae; phylum Streptophyta; class Magnoliopsida; order Poales; family Bromeliaceae; genus Tillandsia; species Tillandsia leiboldiana. Next base: position 4,248 of record JAQNDB010000732.1, read on the forward strand.
AAAATTTCGGCGCCCGAAACCTGGACTCATTCGGTATTTTTGCAATTGTTTCTCCAGCTCTATTTATACCAACCCGAGCCCCCTTCTTTGCTTTCTTTCTCTCAACCCTTTCACTTTCTGCCCGAGCCCCCTTAAGCAAAGTTGTTCACCTCTTCACCCTTGATCTTCCTGCCAAGTTTCAAGATTTTAGGAGGCTCGAATCCCGAGGTTCCCCATTTTACGGCGCAGCGCGACGTTGCATTCCTGGGTTCTTCTTCGGCGCAGCGACAGTGTTTTAGCTCCCCTGGGCTACTCCGAGATCATTTTGCTGTGATTCTTGCGCCGGAAGACTCCTAAGAGGTAGTACTTCATCTTTCGTTTTGGTCGCGCTTTCCCGTTTCGAGGGGTTGGCACGGATCCCGAGGCAAACAGTGACCCCTTTTTCTGTATGGATTTCCTTGACAGCAGCGGGGTATTTTGGCCGTATCTTCGCGCACGAGCATCAGACGGAAACGAGCTTTTACAACTTTTTCATCTACAGATCGCAAGGAACGCGCTCGTATTTTTCTTGAATTTTCCAGAGGATTATTTCGAGGTGAAAATCACTGTTTTCTCAGTGAACAGTGCACAGTTTTCAGCACAGATTTTTGTATGTGTGTGCCTCTTGCCGAATTTATATCTTGACTTACCGAACTCAGATTTGGGCATGCAAGGTACCGTTGCGAAGCTATCGATGCGAGGATCGCTGTGATATTTTTCTTGGAATTTCCTGGGCACTTTCTGCAGGTGATAATTTAATAGTTTTGAATCCGAGGTTGTATGTGGTTATAAGAGCAATAATTGGGAGCCTAAGTGTAATTAGTGAGCTTTGTATTGTACCAGGAATATTTCGGGTGTGCTAAAATTGTGGGAGCAAGGATTTGGAGTTTTGGTATTTTCTTGCTGTACGGATCCGGACAGTTAGCACTTCAGGTGGGTGGTTGTTGTACTCCTCTCCTTTGGTATGCCCACTAGGAACATTAGAGTGTTCCCTCATTTTTGAGGCCCAAAGTATTATTAGTAACCTTGCATGCTCTAGGGAATTAATTATTGGTTGATTGATCTTTGATAAATTGTTATTTGATCCATGTGGAAATTGTTGGACTGCATGTTTAGGGTTAAAATAATAGTTGAGGATTATAAAATTGCTAAATATTCTTACGAGACTGTCACTTTAGCTTATGTCACTCTGAACTGATTACTCTTGGAAAATGGACAACATATTGAGACAATGCATGATTAAACGGGTCACTTAAATATTGACATCTTTTACTGCTACACTATCTTTTGGGACTTGACTTAGGAGAAACCATGCATTTATTCTTTTCTTCTCCTATTATCGATAGACTTGCGGCATAGTCGCTCAGGTTCGAGCGTGTGTTGGACAGTGTAGCCAGGTATTGGGGATTTGGGACAGGTTGGGCTTTTGACAGGGTGTTGCGGCGACCACGGATCTTGGGTGGTTGACCGGGTTGTTACTGTTGCATCAGATTGGGGGTTTTGGGGATCGGGCTTTCTTTAGTGGATGGAGTTTTCCACTTTGATCATAGTCATGATCCAGTCCTGCTATTATGAGATAGTGGTTACAGAGATGCTTGTTACAGTGATTTCCTTACTCGTGTGGGTCGCTCCCCTCGAGTGCCACTCCGGAGTGTGCGACCGGACGGATCGAGGCCGGTCTGTTATTACTTTAGAGCTTGATCGGACGGGCCGAGGCCGATCTGTTACTTACGTTGGGGACATGACCGTATCAGGCAGTAGTCGGTCAGTATCCCCACAGATGAGATTAGCAGGCAGTGCCAGTGTCCACTGGCGTTAGATTGGGTCGTTTTGACAGGCTTCTTGATACTGATGCATACTTTTCCATACTTATTGGTTTATCATGTAGAGGCATATTAGGGGTAGCACTTCATCAGTTGTCATTCATAGCTTCACCCCCCTTTCTCTTCTTCCCCTTTTGCCTCTGATTACCCGGTGGGCATATTTGAGCTGAGGCTTTACCCACTAGGGGAGGCTACTGTTTATAGTAGTACTTACCCCCATTGTCTTTTCTTGTTTCTTTCTTCCCCTTTGTTTTGCAGAGTCCTCTGCGGGAGTTGCTGGGCCGTCAGCAACTGATCGAGGTAAGCGGATTGCAGACTAGATAGAGAGCCACCCGAGGGTTGTAGCACGTAGCTGGAGCTTGTGGGTACCTGGTCTTCTCGGACAGCTTTTGTTTATTTCTTTTTGGGTCTGACTTTTGCCAGCTGTTTGTATTTAGTGGTGAGCTGGGAGAGACATCTGTATTTTATTCCACTGTTGTACTCTTTTACTTCCAGCTTCTGTCTGAGATACAGTAGTTTTAGTTTAGCTCTGATTATTATGCTCTTTTATTATTATTTCTTATCTGAGCAGGTTACCGACGCTTCGTGTATGTGGGAAATACCGCATGCACGGCGGATCTGTAGACGGGCCCGGGTTTTGGTTTACACCCGGGGCGTGACACACTTGGATGGGATTTTAATCGCATAAAAATAAAAAACTGGACAAGTTACATGTTCAGGATCCAGAACAGGGAACTACAGTCCGGACCCCGAACATTGGTAGTTCATGCACAAATCCAGTCCTGAACATCCCTGTTTTGTTCCGGACCCCGAACGTGGAGTTTACTGAAACTGCATGAACAGTCCGGACCATAGGATTTTGTTCCGGACCCCGAACGTGGAGTTTACTGAAACTGCATGAACAGTCCGGACCATAGGATTTTGTTCCGGACCCCGAACGTGGAGTTTACTGAAACTGCATGAACAGTCCGGACCGTAGATTTCGTTCCGGACCCCGAACCTTGATTTTTCAGGAATTCTCTGAAAAACAACGACAGTCCTGAACGAGACTAATCCGGTACCGTCGTGCGGGAAAAATTCTGTTACAATCAGTTTTTGATTCTTGTCCTCTTCCAATGGTTTCTAACCTGTAAATAAACCCTAATTCTACTTTTTAGGGTAATCCACACTAAGTTTTATCTCTGGGAAATGACAGATAAAAATTAACGGAGAAAAACTTAGAGATCCATATATAGAGAAGAAAGGAAATAACTAGATCTGATTCTATGTTTCTTCATCTATATTAATTAATTTGATTCTAGGTTTTCATACTCAGATTTTGAGTAGAATCAAATTAATGAATACTTAGATGGCATTTCTGATCTATCTTTGATCTAAGTATTCGGCAGATCATCACCACCAACAAAACAACGATTTTCCCCAAAATCGGCGCGTGGATTCGCGTGGTGTTGTGGATTCAAGGTGCAACCGCTCTCGTGGATTCGGAGCGAGGTACGTTCGTGTGATCGAGACGTACTACCTGGTGGAGACCGTGGATTCGGTTAGACGTCGTGGACTCGACGTTAGACGCCGTGGATTCGACGTTGGACGCAAATCGTGGATTCGAGGCGCGTTGCGGAGCGAGCGGAGAAGATCAACTCGGAGCGTATGGAAAAAGGTTGAGTCGTCTGTGAGTGCGTTATATCACCTTTGTACGTGTTATAATCTTAGTTGATTTCACCGTGTTATCGGTCCCGTGTTTTTTTTACTCCTGGTTTTGGAGTTTTCCACGTAAAAATCTTGCGTGTTATTTTCATTTCCGCATTGGGTTTTTATTACGCAAAAATTTTTGAGTGTTTATCGTTTACACCTATTCACCCCCCCTCTAGGTGGTTTTTCCCCTATTTAGATCCTTATTATAGAGGTGACCCAACAATTGGTATCAGAGCGGGAATAGGGTTGTAAACAATGGTTGAAGGTGGAAACATCAACAGACCCCCATTCTTCGATGGAACAAATTATGCCTACTGGATAGTACGGATGAAAGCCTTTTTGATTTCCATCGACGAACGGGTGTGGCAATCTATCGAGTTAGGATGGTCAAATCCAACTGAAGTTATTGTTGATGTTCACACTATCAAACCTAGGTCGAAATGGACCAAGGAAGAGATTGACTCATCTTCTTACAATGGCAAAGGAATTAACGCCTTATTTAATGCTTTGTCGCAAACTGAGTTCTCTCGCGTCTCGGCATGTGAGACTGCGAAAGAAATCTGGGATGTTCTTCAAGTTACACATGAGGGAACTAACCTTGTGAAGATTCAGAAACTGCAAATGCTTACGAGCAAGTTTGACTCCATTTTCATGGCAGAAAATGAATCTTTCACAGATTACTATACGCGATTGCAAGACATCGTGAATACATGTGCTAACTTGGGAGAGAAAATTCCAGAATTTAAAATTGTAAGAAAGATTTTAAGGACTCTTCCTGAAAGATTTCATTCCAAGGTTACGGCCATTGAAACTATTAAACACCCGGACGAAATCCGTGTAGAAGAATTAGTTGGTTCATTACAAACATATGAAATGACATTTCCTACTAACTATTCTTCTGGAAAATCATCTACTTCTAAGTCTTCAGGTTTTGCGTTGAAAACAACAAAAGAAGAAGACGCGGATTCTTCCTCCTCAGACGATGACGAGAACCTATCTATGGAGGACTTTGAGAAGCAACTTGCTCTCTTGACAAGAAATTTTCGCCGAAACTTTCGAAGGGGTAATTCAAGTAAAACTTCATCCTTCGTAAAGTCGAAGAAAGGCAAAGGTTTTTCAAGCCACAAGTCAAGAAAGCAAGATAGTTTTTCAAAGGATAAGAAAAGCTCAGAGGGACAAGTCCAATGCTTCAAGTGCCGAGGGTACGGCCATATCTCAACGGAGTGTCCCAATAAGAATCCGTCGAAGAAGAAAGCGATGCAAGCCGTCACTTGGGATGACTCCTGAACGACAAATGAGTCATCTTCCAGTGATGAAGAAAATAACGCAACGGCGTTCCACGCGTCCACAACTTCACCTTTCGTGTGCTTTATGGCAAGTACATCCGATTCCTTGTCCAACTCCTCCCAAGTTGAAAAGAATGCAACGGACAACGAATCGAGCAACTCCGAAGGTGAAGACTTTGCTTTAGCCTACCATAAACTTCTAAAGGATTCAAAGAAACTGGCTAAGCAAAACAAGGGGTTGAGAGGGAGATTGCAGGATCTCGAAGAAGAAGTAAAAAGGGCAACTTCTCTCTCGACCGGTCTTGAAGTGGAAAGGGATAACCTGATAAAAGCAAATGTTTCACTTTAAGAGAAAAATGAGCATTTCGAGAAAGAACATGTAAAAATGGTTGATAAAGCTGGTTACTTCTTGAAGCTCTACTCCGAGGCTCGACAGGAAAAAATGGAAATGACGAAAACCATTTTCCAACTTAAAGATGATTTAAAGATATTTTCTTCCGGAAGGAGTAAGTTGGATAAGATGCTTGGTCTTGGTCAAACAAACCGTTTCGGCCTCGGATACAGTCGAACTGGAGACAGTCCTAGTTCGAGTCAGACAGTTTTTGTGCCCCAGTCGGTAACTCCTCCTCCGACAACGGAATTCACTGCAATCAACGACAACAACCTTACTTCACCTACTTCGGGATCGTCAAGTACAAAGGTATGTTTTCGTTGTGGTTATGCAGGGCACATAAGAAGAAATTGCAAGATTGGAGCGCAAAGATCACATCAAGCACCTCTTGCAACTACTACCAATGAGTTCACTCCCCGGAAATCAAAGAAGGATTTTTCAAAAGAAAAGAACATCGATAGTACATCAAACAAGACGACGACGTCAAGAAAAAGCGATGAATCAATCAAGACGCTTTCACCAAGGAGAATAACTTCACATTCATTGCCGACGTACTCCAAAACTCAAAAGGTTTGGGTACGCAAAGGTGAATTCTTCCTTCGTCTTTGAACCACGTTGATACCAATCGGCCCTTGGAATTACTGCACATGGACTTAATGTGGCCGACTCGTCAAGCATCTTTGGGAGGTAAATGGTATATTTTTCTTTTGGTTGATGATTTCTCTAGATATTCATGGGTAACATTTTTAAAAGAGAAAGCGGATACTTTCGACTCTTTTCATGAGGTTTGTCATCGTATTATGATTGAAAGAAATGAAAAGATCGTTCGTGTTCGAAGTGATAGAGGTGGAGAATTCATTAATTCTAAATTCATTGATTTTTGCACTTCCAACGGCATAAAACATGAATTCTCAGCACCCTATACACCTCAGCAGAATGGTGTAGTTGAGCGCAAAAACATGGTTGTTCAAGAGATGGCGCGTGTGATGCTTCATAGCCGGAAACTCCCGTTACATTTTTGGGCTGAAGCTGTGAACACCGCCGTCTATGTAATTAATCGAGTGTATTTGCGCCCGGGAACTTTAAATACACCATATGAGCGGTGGTTTAGTAGAAAACCGAATATCAAATATTTTCGTATCTTTGGGAGTCGTTGTTGTATTTTGCGTGATCGCGAAAATCTTGGTAAATTCGACTCTCGAAGTGACGAAGGGATTTTCATGGGTTATTCTACAAACAGTAGAGCATATCGGGTATTTAACTTGGAATCTAAAACGATGGTAGAATCTATTAATGTTAAAGTAGATGAAGCTTTTTATTTTTCATCTGATAAATCTACCCCTGATATGTCTCTAGATGATGATACTCCATTAAATGCATATTCTCATAATAACTCTTTTGATAAAGTTGATGCATCTAATGCTTCTTCTAGTTTATCTGAAATACAGGAATCATCACATGTACCTCGGAGTACTCCGTTACCTCAAACGCTAAGGATCTCCAAGGATCATCCGGAATCGAACATTATTGGAGACCCACAAGAAGGAGTCAGGACTCGGAGACAGTTGGTTTGTGGAGTCGCATGTTACGTCTCCATGGTAGAACCAAAGAACGTCGATGAAGCTCTTCAGGATGACTACTGGATTGAAGCAATGCAGGAAGAGCTCCATCAGTTCGAAAGGAACAAAGTCTGGGAACTAACGAAGCCACCGAAGCAACACAATGTGATTGGTACTAAATGGATTTTCAAGAATAAGAAAAACGAGGATGGTACCATCATCAGGAACAAAGCACGCCTAGTTGCTCAGGGCTACTCACAAATAGAAGGTATAGACTTTGATGAGACGTTCGCCCCAGTTGCTCGACTCGAGTCGATTCGTATTTTGTTAGCGATTGCTTGTCATTTTAAAATCAAACTCTTTCAAATGGACATTAAGAGCGCGTTTTTAAATGGGTTTTTGAACGAGGAAGTTTATGTGGCTCAACCGAAAGGTTTTGTAGACTATAAACAACCTAACCATATTTTTCGTTTGAAAAAGGCTCTTTACGGTCTAAAACAAGCACCGCGAGCGTGGTACGAAAGGTTAACAAAGTACCTATTGGAAAAGGGCTATACTCGAGGGGGAGCAGACCGGACTCTCTTTGTGAAGCATTATCAGGATAATTTCATTGTAGCACAAATCTATGTCGATGACATTGTATTTGGTGCAACTAGAGACAATGATGCTTCTAAATTCGCAGAAACCATGGAAAGCGAATTTGAGATGTCTATGATGGGGGAACTGACATACTTTCTTGGATTGCAAGTGAAACAAAATGAAGAAGGCATCCATTTGTGCCAATCCAAGTATGCAAGGGAGTTGGTGAAGAAATTCGATTTAGAAAATTCTAAAGATTTTCCGACTCCGATGGGAACTAGCAATAAGAGATTAGGAAGTAAATCTCTTAGTGAAAGTGTAGACAAGAAGCTTTATCGCAGCATGATTGGAAGTCTACTATACCTCACGGCTAGTCGCCCGGATATATCCTTTAGTGTTGGGATTTGCGCGAGATATCAATCAGCACCAAAGGAGGTTCACCTGAAAGCGGTGAAAAGGATCATCCGGTACGTCAAAGGAACACTGAACTTCGGAATTTGGTATCCTATGGGAACAACGCTTGACATTATAGGATATTCAGATGCCGATTGGGCAGGATTTGTGGATGATCGAAAAAGTACGAGTGGTGCATGTTTTTATCTTGGCCATTGTCACGCCCCGAGTTTAAAATCCAGCGTCTAAATTTTTTTTTTTTTTTTTTTTTTTTTTAAATCAGAGTTTAGAACTAGCCAGGGCGCAACAGACCGCCACATATATAGAAGAGTCCCAATCCCACTGGGGATTGAGCCTTTTCTATATATGCACGGCTAGCTTGGCAATCAATCAGAGTACTATCTACGTACCACTAATATAACACAAATATTAAATTACACAATTACAACAACTTATTACATTTTCCTTGTTACATCAAATAACTAAATGCTTGGCTATCGGCTGTCCAGGGTCAAGCTCTATCTCGTGATCTCACCAACTCGTCCCGACATCTCAACACCCGCTCGACCTGAAAAACAGTCACCCGAGGGTGTGAGACACACCGGAGTGTATCCCAGTGGGCACGACGAGCCGAGAAATAGCAGATCGTACCTACTGGTATACAATGCTAGAGGATAGTAATAGACCATGGGTTAGGGTAAAGCAGATATATAACTGGTGCTGTAAAGAAAGCAAAACTTATAATCTGGGTACAAGCATAGGAGATAATTTTAGCAGAATTTAAAACAGGACAAACATGTATCAGGATAATCAACGCATCAGGGAGTTAGGACAATCAGCAAGATAACAATGAAACTGTAATCAAAGGCATCACAAAGACTCATATACAGGTAGATAACTAGAAGCCAGATCAAAGAATCAAGGAAGTATGTTAAAGTAACTTAACAACACATGCATCAAATAAATGAAAACACAAAGACCCAATCACAAGCTACCATATTGGCCTTCACAAGACCTCAGGCAAGGCTGCCCACCTGGCACCACCTGGTTGACATTCCCTCCACTGAGGGTCACGGGTTGCAACTGCTAACCACTTTACCGGTAAAGTACACCGCTACGGGTGATCGGTCCGCTGGTGTACGTGAAGAACAACGGTGCGGGCGAATCATATGCAAATGCTCAAACTGGCGGTCCACTGACCGGGTAATCGGCTACAAGCCGGGGAAATCCCCACTGGGATGCAATGACAAGATCTACTGAATCTCAACACTCATGTAGGAACACTCAGCAACTAAACAATAAATCTCAACTCATAGGCAAGATCAAGGCAAATCTCTCTCAACAGAAGCTCACAGATAAACTCAACTCAACCACACAAACCAACCAAATGATATAAAACTTAAACACATATTTTTAAGAAAACTGTTTTGAAAAGTCCAAACCTCGAAGAGCGTTGCCCTCGTCCTATCAAACAAGAACAGACTCAGGCGACACTACGAAGCTTGGGTTTTCGGTCCAAACCTCGCAGAGCAGTGCCTTTGTCCTATCAACCAAGAACAGACTCCGGCGATCCTACGAAGCTGGGTAAAATATCAGTTAAATAAATCTATGTGCTCAGCAGTGTATCATTTGATCAGCAGGACAAACAGGCTCACCAATCAACCATGGAAGGGTCCAAGTAAAAGTATAAATGCTAGAGGTACTATGAACAATCATGTAAGGCAGAATAGAACAGATAACAGGCATAGATCAGGCAGATAGCAGATATAATATAATCAAAGAAAAGCAGGCACAAAGAGATTAAGTTAAGCTACCAAAAACAGGGGTCCAACCAGTATCGCACCCCAGAGGGCCGAACTGATAAAACCCGGACCGAAGATAACCTGTTGGGTTTATATGTAATAATGGATCTAAATAGGGGAAAAAACACCTAGAGGGGGGTGAATAGGTGTAAACAATAAACACTCAAAAAATCATTGCGCAATTAAAAACCCAATGCGGAAATATAAATGAACACGCAAGATTTTTACGTGGAAAACTCCAAACCGGAGTAAAAAACCACGGGACCGATAACACGGTGAAATCCACTAGAATTAACCACGTACAAGGTGATATACCGTACTCACAGACGACTCAACCTTTTCCATACGCTCCTAGTTGATCTTCTCCGCTCGCTCCACAACGCGTCTCGAATCCAAGATCTGCGTCCAACGCCGAATCCACGGCGTCCAACGTCGAGTCCACGACGTCTGATCGAATCCACGGTCTTCACCCAGTAGCACGCTTCGAATCCATGAACGTACCTCGCTCCGAATCCACGAGAGCGGTTGCACCTTGAATCCACAAGGCCACGCGAGTCCACGCGCCGATTTTGGGGAAATCGTTGTTTTTGGGTGGTGATGATCCGCCGAATACTTAGATCAAAGATAGATAGGAAATACCATCTAAGTATTCATTAGATTGATTCAACTCAAGATGTGAGTATGAAAACCTAGAATCAAACTAATCAATATAGATGAAGAAACATAGGGTAATATCTAATGATTTCCTTTCTTCTCTATATGTGGATCTTAGGCCGTATAAAAGATGACGGCTTTTTGGGATTAACGGCTTATCCGGCTTACCCTAGAAAAATGAATCATAGGGTCTATTTATAGGTTAGAAACTATTGGAAGGAGATAAGGATAAAAAACTGTCCGTTTTTGGAAATTTTTACGACGGCGATCCGGATCGGATTAACTGTGATCCGGATCGTCGTAACGAGTCAGGCAATTCCAGAAAAACAGGGTTCGGGATCCAGATTGAAAATGCTCGATCCGGATCGTTCATGTATTCCAACAAATTCCCATGTTCGGGATCCGGATCGAAATGGCCTTTGATCCGGATCGGATTTGCCAATGAACAAGCACCCTTCGGGATCCGGATTGGACTGTCTGATCCGGATCCTGAACATGTCCCATGTTCAGTTCTTGATTTTTATGCAGTAAAAAATTCTTCCAAGTGTTCCTACACTACAAGAAGTATTCGGATCACCAAAAATCTTTAGTTAAACTTACCTGATCCTTTTGAATTCTTCTTTCTTGAGATTGAGGTATATGATCCAAACTTCATTCATCTTCAATCTTCAAGACTTAACACTTTCACGAAATGCGCCAAAACAAAATCCGTAACAATCTCCCCCTTTGGCGGTTTCGTGACAAAACACAGATCCACTAAAGAAAATTCAAAAAGATATTTTTGTTGCTATCACCATACAACAAAAATTTACAATGGAGATCTAATACATGAGATAAACTCCTAAAACAGACTCTAGACTTAGACATCTGCACTCTCTGCAAAAAGAAATCATTCTTGACAAAACGAGATCGTTAGATACCTCAAGAATATTTAGCATTCAAAACCTAACAGAGATAGAGTTTATGCTCACCATGACATTGAGTAATTCAGATATGTAATAAGATCACAATCAAACATTGACATATCTTCTACGCAATAAGATTCTAAATGTCATAACTTTGCTTTGTTAGTAATCAAACAACTTGTTAGTAATAATACATGTCCAAATAGTTAGTCGAATAGTTAGTAGGGACATGCAACAAATCACAAGATAAAACCAGAAGTTGTGATACTTACCTTTCACCAAAGTCAAAGTTTGTTCAAAGTTCTCTTCAAAGTTCTCACCAAAAGTCAGGTTTGTTCAAAGTTCTCACAAAGTTCACTCTAAACTCTCTCCCCCTTTTTGTCACAAACTAAGCCAAAAATACAAAGTATAAGGAGAGTTAAATAGTTAAACAGGCACGATAATAAAACAAACAAAAAGGAAAGTGAAAATCCTGCAAAAACAAAAGAAGGTTAGAACAAAATTTAAGAGTCGGAATCATCGGAGGTGCTGCATCCCATTTTTGCAAACATCTTTTTCATCAGTTTTTTCATTGAAGAAACTGATTTAGCCAAGGTGATTTGAGAGGCAGTGATGATTTCAAGCTCCTTTTTCACTTCTTGAATTTCTCCTTTCATTTCAGTGAATTCCTGTGACATCCGCACTTGCTCGTTTGAGAGACGTAGTTGTTCTTTGTAGATCGAGGTAACCGAAGCATCATCATCGGATGTTGATGGAGGTTCTGGTTGTGCTGCTGGTGCAGAGGTTGTTGCCTGTTGTTGTGCTCTTCGTTGGTGAGGAGGTATTATGGGCTCATCTGGCTTTGTAGAGAGAGACTTCACAATTGTCGTCTCATTGATTGTGCCCAAACTGTGCATATATGAGCTCGCACTTGTGTCAACTTTAAACTTTCTAAGGATGCGCATAATTATCATTGGATAGGGGAGTCTCTCTGTGGGATGAGAATGTTCCACATAACGCGCCATCCTTGACCAAATGAGGTAAGGAATGTTTAAGTTCGCTCCCATTGATGCTGCGGGGTGTCCAAGAAGATAAAGAAATAACATCCTGTCCCATCGAAGAACCTTCGTATTCATGTTTGGAAGGATATTGTAGCAGACAATGAAGTTTATATAGCGATACTCCGTTCGAAGTTCTTTTGAGAAAACAGAATTTCCTGTCGACCGAGTATCTGGAAGACATATTCCATCAACCACCACTCTCCAAGAGTTGTCGTTGAAGACTTGAGTTTTCAGATAATGAGCTCCATCAACTCTGGCCTTCATCCCTAACACCTCTCCAATCAATTAAGGTGTGACTTTGATCTTGATATTCTTGACCAATGTTTGAAATTCACAACGTCCTTGGTCCTGATTGACTAGACTTGAAGCGTTCTGATAGAACATCCGTACTGAGTGAGGACAATACCCAGTATTCTCAGTGAAGTTGCATATGGGACCAAGACCGGCCTGGTCAAACAAAGTCCCAAAGAGTGTGGACCTTTCCTTCAGTGCATTGACATTGACATGTCTTTCGCCAATGCATTCTCTCTTCTCAAAATCTTTGATTCTTGCGGAGCTGATGAAGTCTTGTGGAGGAGGCTGGCTAGCAATTGGTCGCTCAATGGAAATTCCCTGAGCACTGCCTCTTTTTCTTGCACCGGTTTTTCTTTTTGTTCCAATTTGACTTGGTTCCATAGGCGCTTTCCCTTTTTCAGCTGCAGTAGGCGGAGCCTTTGAGGTTTCAGCAGGGGCTTTCCCTTTTGAGGCAGTGGGAACAGTTGTTGCTTCAATTTGCAACTCATCCCAATCGATCGATTCTGTTTCAGATTCTGTATCGGAATCATCTTTTGCTTTCTTCGCTTTCTTAGCCCTCTTGGGCTTGACAGTGCCTCTCATATGTACCATAGCAGCCAGAAGAAAAATGATCCACGTGATCACCATTGCTATTGGTTTCTTGAGAAAAGAAATCCTGTGAGCAACAACTCAAGAACACGAAAAAATTGTTAATTTTCAAAAATTTGAAAAATTGTACCCAAACAATCATTATCGTGTAGAGAGACTAAGAATCAAATTAGTTTTGCAAAAAGAATTTTAAAAATAGATCAATTGCATGAATTTCAAAAATTCCTATTATATGCCCTAAAACCGAATTTTCAGAAATCGAAGCCCAAAAATTCGTTAATCAAGAGAATACCTAGCATATAATCAAAACTAATCTACCCAGAGTTCTTATTTCAAAAGAGATTTGACCAAAAACCATTCACAAATAAAAAAGTTCCATGATTTCTACTCACGTTTTGAGCAAACAAGGAAAAACAGTGAAAAACCGAGATTTTGATCAATAAAACTTACTTGGAATCGAAGAACTCGAGTTTGAAGGGCTCCAAGAAGGATGAATTCTAGAGAGAGAAACTCTGGAGTCTTAAGAACAAAAGATTGGAATAAAAGAAATCAAAATCCCTCTTGTTCTAATAAAGCCCTAGCCGTGATCCGGATCAGATCGAGATTTCGATCCGGATCGGCTATCCGCAGGAAACACCTGCGTTCGGGATCCGGATCATTCATGTCCGATCCGGATCGGCTCCAACTTTTTCTTCAGAATATTTTAGAAAAAATCCATAAAATCCAGAAAAAGTATGTAAGCATTTTAGCACATCAACTTTAAACAAAAATCATCGTTTCATGTCAAGAGAAATAAATTATGTTAAATCTATCAATAACATTCAAATAATGACATGAAAATTTACAGAAATTAAAACCTTTAAAGTTGATCAAGTTCAAACACATCCATCATGATCTTATGAGTACGGCGTTTATCAAATCATTAAAATGGTAAAGAAAATGAATTACCAAGATCAATAGATGTTTGAAATCCCAAATAAATTATATAATGTATCTAGTCAATCTGTTGAAGAGAGTGGCTCTTTGAGCATCTTTCATTAAAAATCCCACCTTATACCAACCTTGAAATTTGACGGAGTCAAGTATTTCAATCATGCATTTTATTTAATCAAAAATTACAAACCCATGCTTGGTATACATGTGGTAGCTGCACACAGTACTCGGACGACCGAGGTGGTAGCTCTTTCCTCCATGTGGTGGTAGTTTTCACACTCCTCATTGGGATGTAACTCTTTCCACATCTTTTGAGCATTTTACTTTTCTTTGACTCCCCCTCAATTGGCTATCAATTAATTTAAGATATAAAGTATTCAACCAAGGATTGATCTCGAATTCATACTCAACAAAATAGTCAAATAAGATAAAAACAATACCAAGAGATCATTGAGAGAGAAATTGACTTTGATCAATTAAAAATGATTTAATTTAAATAAATGATCAATGCATCAACTGAATTATTATGATATCCAAAGCATAATAAATTTCTAATTATATGAAAGGATGCAAGTAAAGTGAATAATACACATGCTCAATTAAGGTACTATGTATAAACATAGATAAAGAACAAAAACACAAAAACAAAACCTAACCTAAGCAAAAGTTTCAAAAAGAAGTTTATTTTAAGGAAAGCATTCCAATTGCTTTACGCAAATGAATAAAACGTTTTTGATCCAAAGGTTTTGTTAAAATGTCAGCTAATTGATCTTCTGTTGAAATATATGAAAGTTGAAGAGTATTTGATTCAACTAGCTCTCTAAGAAAATGATATCTAAGTTCAATGTGTTTTGTTCTAGAGTGCAACACAGGGTTTTTGGAAATGTTTATAGCACTAGTGTTGTCACAAAGAATTGTTACCGAAGTTGCTGAAATCCGGAAGTCGCTCAACACACTTTTCATCCAAATGAGTTGGGTTGAACAACTACCCGCTGAAATATATTCCGCTTCGGCAGTCGAGAGTGCAATGCAGTTTTGCTTTTTACTATGCCATGCAACAAGGCAATGACCAAGATAAAAACATGCACCACTCGTACTTTTCCGATCATCCACAGATCCTGCCCAATCGGCATCTGAGTATCCAATAATATCTAAACTTGTTCCCATAGGATACCAAATTTCGAAATTTATGGTTCCTTTAATGTATCGGATGATCCATTTCACTGCTTTCAGGTGAACCTCCTTTGGTGCAAATTGATATCTCGCGCAGATCCCAACACCAAAAGATATATCCGGGCGACTAGCCGTGAGGTAAAGTAGACTTCCAATCATACTCCGATAAAGTTTCTCGTCTACATTCTCACTAAAAGATTCACTTCCTAATCCTTTATTGCTAGTTCCCATTGGAGTCGGAAAATCTTTACAATTTTCTAGATGAAACTTTTTGACCAACTCCATAGCATACTTGGATTGACACAAATGGATGCCTTCGTCACTCTGTTTCACTTGCAATCCAAGGAAATAAGTCAATTCGCCCATCATTGACATCTCGAATTCGCTTTCCATGGTTTCAGCGAATTTAGAAGCATCATTATCTCTTGTCGCACCAAAAACGATGTCATCGACATAGATTTGTGCTACAATGAAGTTATTTTGATAATGCTTCACAAAGAGAGTCCTGTCAGCTCCCCCTCGAGTATAGCCCTTATCCAATAGGTGCTTTGTTAGCCTTTCGTACCATGCTCGCGGTGCTTGTTTTAAACCGTAAAGAGCCTTTTTCAAACGAAAAACATGGTTAGGTTGTTTACAGTCTACAAAACCTTTCGGTTGAGCCACATAAACGTTCTCGTTTAAAAACCCATTTAAAAACGCGCTCTTAACGTCCATTTGAAATAATTTTATTTTAAAATGGCAAGCTATCGCGAATAAGATACGAATGGACTCGAGTCTAGCTACAGGGGCGAAAGTTTCATCAAAGTCTATACCTTCTATTTGAGAGTAGCCTTGGGAAACTAAACGTGCTTTGTTCCTGATGATGGTACCATCTTCATTTTTCTTATTCTTGAAAATCCATTTGGTACCTATCATATTGTGTTGCTTTGGAGGCTTTGTTAATTCCCAGACTTTGTTTCGCTCAAACTGATGGAGCTCTTCCTGCATTGCTTTAATCCAGTAGTCATCCTGAAGAGCTTCATCCAGATTCTTTGGTTCTAACATGGAAACGTAACAAGCGAATCCACAAACCAACTGTCTCCGAGTTTTAACTCCTTCTTGTGGGTCTCCAATGATGTTTGATTTAGGATGATCCTTGGAGATGCGTAACGTTTGAGGTAACGGAGTACTCGGATGTGATGATCCAGGTTTCCATGCACTGTTTTTCCCGTGAATCCAATGTGTTAAACACCTATTGATGGTGTTTGATCCACAGTGTGTCAAAGGGACGGCACAGATGGGTCTATGGTAGTATTTATTATTAGTTTGGCCTTCGGCGGCATTTGCCGAATTTTAGAAAAGTTTCTAGGCCAAACGGAGGGCGTATTTGGATTCAGCGCGGAAAAACGCTTGAAAACGACTATTTACTTGTTAAATTCGGAGTCCGGATGCCCAAAAACGGACTCCTGGATGTTTCTGGTGGTTTCTGGTGCATGGGGAAGTCGTGGACCACCGGAGCGCCACGTGGCGGGCCCTCATTGGCCGGTCCGCAGCAGCCGGTCCATGGAGCACCGCGGCAGGGTGCATGAGCCGGCGCTAGGACACGTGGCAGGCGCTGATTAGCGGGCCTACGGTGTGCGGTCCACGGAGTTTAGGCGGCCGGTGCAGGGTTTTGAGTGGCGGTGCACAGGATCGGGCGGGAGCCACGTGTCGGTTGAGGATTGGGGCGGTGCAGGGGCGCGGTCTTCGGAGTTCCCTGCGCGGGTGCATAGGCCCGGCGCAGGGACACATGGCGGAATACCACTGGCAGGCTCACGGGGCGCGGCGCACGGGAAAAGGACCCCAAGGTGGTTTTTGGCTTTATATAGGTCATTTGAGGGCCGAAATCCTCTTCTCCTGTTCGGTTTCACTTCGAGGTCCCTTCTAAGAAAATCTTCCTCTCACTGTTCTACACCTCCTGTAGATTTCTCAAGATTTTAGGAGGCTCGGATTCTGAGGTTTGAGATTTTTCCGGCGCGGCGCGATGATCATTCTACGGCAACCTGATTCGTCGTATTTCGGTGTTCAGGCTTCTCCGACTCACCCCGACCTCCTATTTTCGCGATTTTTGCGCCGTTGGATTCTTCACAGGTAGGGCTTCATTTTCTCTGTTGTGAGTTTCTCCTGATTCCGAGGTTTTGTTGGAGTTTCTGTGGCCTGGTTTTGACCCTTTTTCCGTCGCGGAGTTTTGGGACAGCACTGCCTTGTTTTGGCGATAACTTTGCGCACGGACGTCGGATCAGGGCGATTCAAAGAGGATTTGCATCTACGCATCGCAAGGAGTCTCTCTGAATTTTCTTGGATTTTCTGGAATTTTCCCCGAAGGTGAGAAACCCCTTTTTACAGAACCTTGTATCACAGTTTTGGATGAATGTATTGTTCGGGGTGGTTCCCTTGTCGATTTTGGTTCTCAGCGTAGGAAAATCGTGTGGAAACGTGCAGGTACTTGTTTCGACCGGATCGTCGCGTAGATCGCAGTAGTATTTTTCTGGGAATTTCTTGGGCACGTTTCGCAGGTGAAATTGGCTGAACTGTTAAACAGATTTTGGGGACAGATTTTAGATTAAACTTGGATAATAATTATGTGTGCATCCTTTGGGACTTATGGTGCAGTATTGCGGGATTTTTGGGATCGAGCGCGGACTTCACTGTCGGGACTTGGATTTAGCGCTCGAGGTGGGTACCGTTGTTTAACCTCCTACTTGTGATGTCCCCACTAGGCCTATTTGAGTTGCTACTATGTTGCATTGTTAAAAGAACCGGTAAAATGAATCTGGCATGCTAATCAGGAAATTGGACTTATAACTAGAGTTTGTGACTTCAAAAGGACTAAGTGCTGATTAATGGTTAATTCTTGTAAATAATATGTCGCCTAAAACCATGGGAAGAGCTTTGTTAAAATGGATATGTTGCATATACATGATGGGACCTCTTATACATATACATAGACCAACTTGGGGCAACTTAGTAAAATGGAAGCTTATTTAAACGACATACCTCTACTTTGTGAGAACTAGAATACTTGAATCATGTTTTGATAATTATAAAGGACTTTGCATGCTTGTATGGTCACCTAGATAGGCCACCTTTTCCTGCTACACTATCATGCTGGAATTGACATAGGAGAAACCTTTTTATTATTCTTTTCTCCTTTCATTTGAGGCTCAGGGTATTTGTAGCTCGTGCGCGAGCAGGGGGTTTGGGGATAGTGTAGTCAGACAGTTGTGGGTTTTGGGACAGGCAGGCTGTGAGGGCAGGGCATTGCGACAACCGCGGATCTTTGGCGGTTGACCGGACAGTGGTTTTTGCATTAGATTGGGGTAGAGGATTTGGGCTTCTTTTAGTGGATGGGTTTTCCCACTTTGATCAGAGTCATGATCCCGTCCTGCTGATCTATGATACTTGTTACTGAGGCATTATACTCGTGTGGGTCGCTCCCCTCGAGTGCCACTCCGGAGTGTGCGATTTACATGCTTCGAGTCCTTGAGACTCTCATCCCCTATCGGTGTTATGCGTAGGCTGGCATACCCGATTTGGCAGGCAAAGCAGGCAGTACCAGTTCCTACTGGTGTATCGATTGGGTCCAGACAGGCAGGCATTTTACATTCTGATGCATACATTCAGCTATATTCCTAGCTGGCACTTTAGAGGCATTTAGTGGTAGCTTCATACATCATCAGTTGGCATATTTACAGCTTACCACCTTGTTTTATTCTTCCGCCTCTTATAGTCCTAGTGGGCATGTCTGAGTTGAGGTCTACCCACTAGGGGGAGGCTGCTGTTTACTGTAGTTCTCACCCCCACTGCTGTCTCTTTTCTCTTTCTCTTTGTTTTGCAGAGTTGTCTGCGGGAGTTGCAGGACCCTCCTCAGCGGACCGAGGTAAGAGGATCGCGGATTAGATAGCGGTCTACCCAGGCACCAGTTCAGTTACTAGATGTACCCCGATACTCTCAGATACTCTACTTTTCATTTCTTTTGGGTCTGGCTTCGGCCGGCTGGTTGTATTTGATTGGTGAGCTGGGAGAGATATTTGTATTATTGAGAGTTTACTTCCGCGCTTTTACTTTCCAGCTTTATCTGAGATGTACTAGTTCCAGTTTAGCTCTGTTTATGCTCTTTTATTATGTCATCTATATTTGAGCAGGTTACCAGCGCTTCGTGTACACGGGAAATTCCGTGTATACGGCGGATCTGTAGACGAGCCCGGGTTCTGGTTTTCACCCGGGGCGTGACAGATTAAGTTGGTATCAGAGCTTAGGGATAGGTCAGTTGGGACTTAGGAAACCCTAGGCTTTTGGCTAACCCCAGGATGATAGGGCGTGAGAGCCGTGACTTTTTGCGAAAGTCGGTGATTTGGTTTGGACTCTTCCAGTGAGTGAAGAGGGATCGCCATACACTATTTTTGTGGGACAGTTATGTTGGCTGCAGACAACATAAAGTTACAAAAATAGGGGGATGCCTTTGACTTTCGCTAGATTGGGTCGTGTGTGGTTGTGTGGCTGACTTGTGGTTCTTGTGGCAGATGCCTCCCCGACGTCGGATTCCTACCCGGGGTGCCCCCACACCCCCTGTTGAGCGAGGACAGGCTGGATCTTCTGAGATTGCTGAGTTGAGGGCCTTGGTAGCCCAATTGGCGGAGAGCAGCCGCCGGCAGGAGCAGCGGATTGAGCAGCTACTGGCGCGGAGAGGGGCGCCGCCTCCGACAGTGTTAGAGACCCCGACACCATCCGTGGAACCACTTGTGCCGACGGCGCCATCTTTGAGTAGCGGGGCTCAGGGCGTGGCCCAACCTTTGACCCCGGCTGAGGAGCAGGACTTCGCTGACAAACTGGTTAAGTTTTGTAAGCACGGACCGCCCAGGTTCTCGGGGCGGGATACGCAGCCGTGGGAGGTTGGGACATGGTTAGTAGCGATGGAGAAGATTTTCAGGGATTTCTTCATCGACCCGAGGTACAGAGTTCATATGGCGGTACATTGCCTAGATGGAGATGCAGACCTCTGGTGGCGTCGGGTGGAGCCACGGGAGTTTCAGATTTCTCGACAGTTACCCTGGTCTGAGTTTCGGTGTATGATAGTGGATACCTATTTTTCGACCAGCGTGAAGAGGAAGCTGGAGGATGATTTGAAAAACATTCAGCAGGGCGACCGGTCAGTTCAGGATTACCATCAGGAGTTCATGCGGCTGTTTAATTGTGTGCCCTATGTCTCCCGGGATGGACCACATCAGGTTGAGTTATTCGAGGCAGGCCTCCGCAGCGAGCTTTATATCCTTGTGCATGCACAGTGACACCAGACTCTCCAGGAGGCCGTCGAGCATGCCTCTCGTGTGGAGAGAGGCGACACAGTGGTGGCAAGGCAAGGCGGGATGGTCGCGCTGAGTTTTGTGAGGAAGCGACCAGTGCCCGAGGATGAGGGACAGACTAGTTCATGGAGACCGCCACGGCCCTAGTCACCCAGCCGTGGGCGTGTGGAGCAGCGAGAGTCTAGTGGATCCCAGTTGTTACGGCTTTTGGTGTTGGCATATTTCGTGAGTCAAGTCAGTGAGTTGAGTCGGAGTCTTAAAGGGATCAAATTGTCAATCAGCAATCAAAGACTTAGAGAAGATTCAACTAGAGCTCAAGTTGACACTCAGTGTCTTGAGTCTTGAAGATTGAAGTTGAAGAATTGTGGATCAGTTACATCAATCTCAAGAAGAAAGTATTCAAGAGGATCAGGTATGTTTAACTAAATAATTTTGGTGATCCGAATACTTTCTTATAGTGTAGAAACACTTGGATGAATTTTTAATTGCATAAAAATCAAAAACTGGACATGGGACATGTTCAGGATCCGGATCAGACCTTGCAATCCGGATCCCGAAGGGTACTTGTTCATTGGCAATTTCAATCCGGATCCTAGGCCATTCCGATCCGGATCCCGAACATGGGACTTTGCTGAATTGCATGAACGATCCGGATCGGACCTTGCAATCCGGATCCCGAACCCTTGGTTTTCTGGAATCGTCAATCTCGTTACGACGATCCGGATCGCAGTAAATCCGATCCGGATCGCCGTCCTGAAAATTTCCAGATAAGGTATGTTTTTGATTCTTATCTCTTTCCAAAGGTTTCTAAACTATAAATAGACATTTAGGGTTTCTCAAAAACGTGGGAGCTACGGCCGATCATTTTATAAAACTCTTGAGAGCAACCCTAGAGGCTAGGTTTTTATCGTTCTTCTTGATAGCCTCTTTTAGGTCAATTCGACGGTTCTTTGAAGAACATATCTTTTGTCGAATTGATCTAGTCTTTGCTTAGAGATTTCTTCTACGGTTCCTCAACGAGAATCTAAGCAAAGGATCACCATCGAAGTCAATATTCTTATCGACTGAGTTTGCGTCGTGGATTCGACGTGGCAT
Source organism: Tillandsia leiboldiana (assembly GCA_029204045.2). NCBI lineage: Eukaryota > Viridiplantae > Streptophyta > Magnoliopsida > Poales > Bromeliaceae > Tillandsia > Tillandsia leiboldiana. The sequence goes on from JAQNDB010000732.1 coordinate 25,794, forward strand.
CGTGGATTCGGTGTGCTAAAGGCGTTTCGTGGATTCGAAACGTGTGCTCGTGGATTCGAGTGGCGTTCGTGGATTCGAACGTGTTCAGTGGACGTGCAAAATCGTTGGAGCGCGAGGTCCAAGAAATTGAAGGAGGGGTTAAATCCGTGGAGACGGTAATCACCTTGTTATTCTTCTTTTCTTAGGGATTGTTATTGCGTGGATATCCAACCGGTCAGCGCAAGGTCCGAAGAAGCGGAAGGAGGGGTTTGAGTCCGTGGAGTCGGTAATCACCTTGTTATTCTTCTATTCTTAGTGGATTGTTATTGCGTGTTGGTCCCGTGGTTTTTCTCCTGGATTGGAGTTTCCACGTAAATCTCGGTGTGCTGTTTTTATTTTCCGCATTGGTTTTTATTTTGCACTGAGATTGAGTTTTTAAGTATTACACCTATTCACCCCCCCTCTAGTTGTTTGATAGTACCTATTTAGATCCTTGTGGATCCTATAAAAACTCTACAATTGGTATCAGAGAGGGTTTTAGGTTTATCTATCATGTTGGGTGAAAGTGGTAATATTTATAGACCTCTTTTTGATAGGACTAATTATGGTTATTGGAAAGTGCGGATGAGAGCTTTTCTCATCGCAATTGATGAGCGGGTATGGCAATCCGTGGAATACGGTTGGGTGCATCCTGTTGAGGAAGTAGGAAATTCTACTACCCCAAAACCTCGCTCTAGATGGTCCAAAGAGGAATTTGAAAGATCTTCTTACAATGGGAAAGGTATGAACGCTTTATTTAATTCTCTTTCCTCGACTGAGTTCACACGAATTTCCGCGTGTGAAACCGCGAAGGAAATTTGGGATATTCTCAAAATTACACATGAGGGTACTAATCTTGTAAAAATTCAAAAGCTCCAGATGCTTATAAGTCAATTTGACTCTATTCATATGGAAGAGCATGAATTGTTTACAGATTATTACACTAGACTTCAAGATGTAATTAATACATGTGCTAATTTAGGAGAAAAGATCCCGGAGTCGAGAATTGTAAGAAAGATACTTCGGACTCTTCCGGAACGGTTTAGGGCAAAGGTTACCGCCATTGAAACCGTTAGTCATCCGGATGAGATGAGAGTAGAGGAATTAGTAGGTGCTTTACAAACATATGAGATGACTTTTCCTACTAATCAAGTTTCTTCCAAGTCTTCTTCTAAGCTTACAGGTATTGCGTTCAAATCAACAAAGGAAGAAGATGGCGTATCAAGTTCCGACGATGAAATCTCTTTTGCCGATTTTGAAGAACAATTGGCGCGGATCACAAAGAAATTTCGTCGGAAATTTTGGAAGAATCGAACCGATGGATCTTCATCCACGAAACCTTCTAAAGGATCATCAGGTTCTAAATCCTCTAACCTCAAAAGCTTTGCAAAACGTTCTAAAGAAAAAGAAAAAGATGATTTCGAAGGCGAAATCCAATGCTATAGATGCAAAGGCTACGGCCATTTTTCAACGGAATGTCCTTCTCCGAATCATATAAAAAGAAGGCTTTGCAAGCAAAAACTTGGGACGATTCTACTTCTAATGAATCGACCTCAAGTAAAGAGGAAAAAGTTGTTGCCTCTCATGCCTCTCATATTCCCTCTTCTAATGGTTGCTTATCATCTTTAATCACTTACTCTATTCCTTTGATTTTGCATGAAACATCAACATCCGGCGGAGAGTCATCAAGTGAGGGGGAGTCGGACGAGGAAGAACTCGTTGAGGCATATCAACAACTTCTTGCGGAATCTAAGAAGATGTCCAAGCATATCAAGAAGTTGAGGAAGCAACGACTTGAAGTTCAAGACGAGAATCAAGCTTTAAAGATAAAACTTCATGATCTCGAGGAGGAACGAGAAGGCTTATTGGATAATAATGAAATCCTCCAAGAAAAGCTAAACCAATCGGAGACAAACGCTACATCATATATGGACAAGATTGGTTTTCTAGAAAAGCAGTTTGAGGAAATTCATGTCACCAACCAAGCTTTGACCAAGCAAGTTCATCAACTCAAATCCGACATACAAAGGCTTTCAACCGGTTTCAAAAACTTTGACGGTATGTCCGGATTAGGTCAAACAAGCAAGGTTGGTTTGGGATTTAAAAAGAATCAAACTGTGCATGCTTCAAGTTACACATTCAAATTGAAAGGAAGAACGTGTCACTTATGTGGACTTGAAGGACATTTGGTGAAGAATTGCCCGAAAAAGAGAAAGAAGAGTCCTTCGGCAACTTCATCTACGGAGCGAACTCAACGGAATCAAAAGACACATCAAGTCAAAGGAGTTCACTCAACCCACCAAAGGTCCGAGCCACAATATCAATCATACAAGTGGATCACTACGAGGCAAAGACCTAAGGTGGACCAACAGTCAAAACGGACAACCCCCGGCCACAACGAATCAAGACAACCCAAAATCCAGCGATTTTGGATTCGAAAAGGTGATATCTTTCCTTGTCTTAAGTTCTAAATAGCTTATGACTATATGTAATGCTTTGATTGGTTTTCCTTTCATATTTTTCTGAATCTCTGCATTACATGTTTTCAATGCTCTTTGTTTTTATGTTTTGTTTTTTTTTAACAAAAGGTTTTTAATGAACTAGTGCATTGAATAAAAAAGGGCTTCACGGTTATTCACTCCAATTTAATTTTATATGAATTATCAACTTTACTCCGTAATCATAATCTTGAAGATACTTCATTATAGGAGTTTTTGATATTATAAGCATCAAATTTTAGAAATCATGCGTGATCTTTAGATGCTTAATCTATCTCGGTTGTGTGAATTCATTGTGATAAACGTGAGACAACTGATAGACTAAAATTTGGGATTTAATTCTTTCACGTAAGAGATTGCATTCTTACAAGGGTATTGAAATAATTTGCAAAAGATGTGGAAAGAGTTACATCCGAAAGGAGTGTGAAAACTACCACCACATGTTGGAAAGAGCTGCCACCCCGGTCGTCCGGTCTGTGTGTGAAGCTACCACATGTTATGGATGCTTGAAAATTATTTATGAAATTTTGTTTAGTTGAAGCTTTTGGAGATTTATATGCAAAACTCTTATATTTTGAACAATCTCCTGGTTGGTATAAGGTGGAATAGTTGAAAGATGCTCAAAGAGCCACCCTTAGGTATTTTAGTGCTTATCTCAAATTTGAAAGGGTAAGAAATCAAATTGATGTCATTTGGAAATCTCTGTAAGTCATCTTTTTAAATCCGTTACATCTTGATAGACTTTGGATCTCAAGATTATTTTTGATGACTTGTGTTTGATGAATATAACATGAAAAACGGTTTATAATGTTTTACCTTTATTTTTCATGATTTTGGAGTAAATCTTTTTAATTTTGTGAAATTAATTGGATTGAATGGCATCTGTGTGAATTCATTGTTTAAAGCACTTAAATTGTTTTCTTGATGGAATACAAATCGGTAATTCAAATATTTCAAAATCTGGATTTGTTTCAAGAAATTATTTGATTTTTGCTTTCTGGTACAGGTACGCAATCTGCATTTTTGTTATATACCGGAACTGAGCCTTTATCTCTCTTTCTCTATGAACTAATGCTGTTAGTGATTTCCTTTTGTCTAGTATGTTCCCTGTTTGACAATTTGTGACAAAAAGGGGGAGAACAGAAAATAATGATCGTATCACAAAGGGGGAGAACATAAATGCTCAAGACAGGGGGAGAACATGGAGAACATGTTAGAGATGCTCATGATAGGGGGAGATAAAGAAAAGATTGAAAGAGCCGAAAAACAAAAGAACCAAAAGGACGAATCAAATGTAGGATTTTAATTTCTAACGACTAACATTTGATTTTGTTTGGAGTTTTGTTTTGCAGGAATTACATCACTTTAAGACTCCAAGTCCTAAGTCATAGAGTATGTTCTAGGACTGTTTGGTTCAAATGTAATTTTGTATTTATTGGATCTTTCACGCAAAGAAAATCAATGTTTTGGTGATGACATTGAGTTTCGATTTTTTGGTTTAAGATGAGTGTTTTGAGCTTTTATGTATTTTTGGGTTTTGTCACGAAATTGCCAAAGGGGGAGATTGTTACGGCTTTTGGTGTTGGCATATTTCGTGAGTCAAGTCAGTGAGTTGAGTCGGAGTCTTAAAGGGATCAAATTGTCAATAAGCAATCAAAGACTTAGAGAAGATTCAACAAGAGCTCAAGTTGACACTCAGTGTCTTGAGTCTTGAAGATTGAAGTTGAAGAATTGTGGATCAGTTACATCAATCTCAAGAAGAAAGTATTCAAGAGGATCAGGTATGTTTAACTAAATAATTTTGGTGATCCGAATACTTTCTTATAGTGTAGAAACACTTGGATGAATTTTTAATTGCATAAAAATCAAAAACTGGACATGGGACATGTTCAGGATCCGGATCAGACCTTGCAATCCGGATCCCGAAGGGTACTTGTTCATTGGCAATTTCAATCCGGATCCTAGGCCATTCCGATCCGGATCCCGAACATGGGACTTTGCTGAATTGCATGAACGATCCGGATCGGACCTTCCAATCCGGATCCCGAACCCTTGGTTTTCTGGAATCGTCAATCTCGTTACGACGATCCGGATCGCAGTAAATCCGATCCGGATCGCCGTCCTGAAAATTTCCAGATAAGGTATGTTTTTGATTCTTATCTCTTTCCAAAGGTTTCTAAACTATAAATAGACATTTAGGGTTTCTCAAAAACGTGGGAGCTACGGCCGATCATTTTATAAAACTCTTGAGAGCAACCCTAGAGGCTAGGTTTTTATCGTTCTTCTTGATAGCCTCTTTTAGGTCAATTCGACGGTTCTTTGAAGAACATATCTTTTGTCGAATTGATCTAGTCTTTGCTTAGAGATTTCTTCTACGGTTCCTCAACGAGAATCTAAGCAAAGGATCACCATCGAAGTCAATATTCTTATCGACTGAGTTTGCGTCGTGGATTCGACGTGGCATCGTGGATTCGGTGTGCTAAAGGCGTTTCGTGGATTCGAAACGTGTGCTCCTGGATTCGAGTGGCGTTCGTGGATTCGAACGTGTGCAGTGGACGTGCAAAATCGGTGGAGCGCGAGGTCCAAGAAATTGAAGGAGGGGTTAAATCCGTGGAGACGGTAATCACCTTGTTATTCTTCTTTTCTTAGTGATTGTTATTGCGTGGATATCCAACCGGTCAGCGCAAGGTCCGAAGAAGCGGAAGGAGGGGTTTGAGTCCGTGGAGTCGGTAATCACCTTATTATTCTTCTATTCTTAGTGGATTGTTATTGCGTGTTGGTCCCGTGGTTTTTCTCCTGGATTGGAGTTTCCACGTAAATCTCGGTGTGCTGTTTTTATTTTTCGCATTGTTTTTTTTTTTGCAATGAGATTGAGTTTTTAAGTATTACACCTATTCACCCCCCCCCTCTAGTTGTTTGATAGTACCTATTTAGATCCTTGTGGATCCTATAAAAACTCTACACCAGTGGCCATCGCAGCAGCAGCAGGAGTCTCAGCATCTGACACAGAGACAGCAGCAGTCGGGGCGGCCACGGCTTCGCGATAGAGACAGATGCATATTCTGTGGAGGACCTTATTTATCGCACACTTGTGATCAGAGATGGGGTTGTTGTTACAAGTGTGGACAGCCAGGCCACCTTCGAGCTTCGTGCCCCCTTTCGACTTCAGTGGCACCCTCATCGGCATCGGCTCTTTTTTCGCCTCAGCAGCAGTTGTCGACTCAGTGGCCTCATGCTCCAGCGAGCGGATCACCACCTTTTTACCTTGCGGATCATCAGCCGCCGGATTAGGGCGGTCCGGTCTACGCCGCTCAGGTGGAGGGTTTTACAACAGCCAACCTTGTGGGGGCAGGTATGGTTTTACTGTGTTTACCGACATTGATTGTGCATTGTGTTGCATTTGGGCATCCTAGGCATTTGTTAGGAGTGCATGTACTTCCTTGCGTTGGGTTATGGGTAGGACGGTTACCGGGTGTTCGGGAGGTCGTATTCCCGACCTTTAGCACGTAGGGACGTGTTGTGGGTCCTGCCCGGTGCAGTTGAGTCCTTGATTGTACCTGTAGACCTGATGGTCTTGACCTGGTTGTGGGGCTTGGTTTGACGGTTGGGCTGGCTCAGTCATTTTCTTTTCGCGGCAGCTGATTATGCTGCGAGGACGGTTCTCGTGGGAGCCAGGCCCGGAGGTGCTGGTGTACCTGGGTTGCTTGAGAGTATCTTCGCTTCTTTGGTTTTGACTTTGTGAGCGAGGCGGATGTCTCGTAGTGGGTGAGTATGTCACGCCCCGGGGTCGAAACTGCGACCCGGGTCCGCCAAACAGATCCGCCACCTATGCATACCTGCATAGGCGAAGCGTCCTACCTGCAAGAAAAGTACTATAACTAAACAGATATCAGAGCTATAAATAAAAATCTGCTGTAACTAAAATCAATCACTGTACAACTGGAAATAAACAACACTGTCTGCCTCCCAAAATAATAATAATACAAATCCTCGAGTACAAGCTCTAAACCCAACCGGGAGGTAACTCCAATATATATATACAACAGTGTACAGTCTCTCAATACAAAATATCCTCACTACAAGTCTCTCAAAAGAGGAAAAGAAACCGCTAATCTACTGATGATCTCCTCAGAAGGGTACCGCTACTCTCCAACGCCGGGTAGGGATCTAGCTCGCGACTCCCTCGCCACGATCAACAACCGCAGAGTCGGCAACACCTGCTAAGACTCTGCAAAACAAAGAAGAGGAGAGAAAAGGGGGGGAAAAACCCCCAAAGGGTGTGAGAACTACTCCAAAAAGGGAGTTCTCAGTGGGTACCACCGCCAGACCCGACGGTCTGCCCACCAAGTCCTCAAGAGACAAAAACTAACCCAAGTCATAAGACTGAAATGAGTACGCTGGAAACTCTCAACAGCTACCCTGCCCCTAACTAAAGGCAAAAAGGGGGAGAACCAAACAGTGGTATGCAACCACTAGCACATGAAGTGCACCACCGACCCAATCGAACTGACTGCCACATCTGGTCCAGTCAAACCTGCGCCCACCTACAACCACCTCCCGCTGACGGGCAGGAATTACGTAGGGCGTCCAAACGGACAAGCTCGCTATCGAGGAGAGAAACATGCAGGCTATGGTCAAAATCCACTCTCTCTCTCAGAACGGATAGAATCAAGATGCTCAACCTCTCACACAGCGGTCAAAGTACTCGCAACAACACGGGACCACCGTCAACCAGACGGCTCTCAACAATACTAGCACTGATCTAAACTCAACTAGCAGTCTGCACTCGGCCCCCAGGCACGAGTGTAACAATAAAAGTATCTGACCGAAATAAACCCAATCAAATGAACCGGTATGACACCCGGTACTGCCTGCTCTGCTGTCGAACTCAGTAACTGATCGGCACACGGCTCGATCTCAAGATATGTAACGGACCGGCACACGGCTCGGTCAAAAATATAAGTAACAGACCGGCACACGGCTCGGTCAAGCCTACCTCCGGAGTGGCACTCGAGGGGAGCGACCCACACGAGTAAAGTACATCTCAGTAACAGGTATCTCTGTCAAGTGTCTCAATGTAGCAGGACTGGATCACGACTCTGATCAAAGTGGGAAAGCTCAACCACTAAGGAAAGACCCGACCTCAATCGGATGCACTAAACGATAAGTGGGAAACTCCATCCACTAAAGAAACTGATACCCAATCAGGTGCATAGAGAAACACCCGGTCAACCGCCCAATATCCGCGGTTGCCGCAAAGCCCCACAACTAAACCAACCTGCCCAGACACGATGTCCCGACTGTACACTACCCAGACCCCCTGCTCGAACCCGAGCAACACTGACCACCTGACTAACAAGAAGGAGAAAAGAAAAGCATGGTTTCTCCTAAGTCAAGTTCCAATAAGTAGTGCAGCAGTAAAAGATGGCCTAACTACATGACCATACAAGCATGCAATTGTCCTCAAGGAAATAAAAGGGGGCTAAAGCATAATAATAGTTCCTTAGGAATAAGCAACATGCCGGAATCCCAAAACTAGATCTGTCCACAACTCAGGGTTCATTAATAGAATGATCATAATAACTCCTCAAAGTACAAATCCGCACATAGCTACGAAATCCTGTCCCAAGCATAATCCATCACAAGAAAGGCTATGTGCTAACATGGCATGTTACATAATTTCATAGGGTAACATTATCCTAGGTAAGCTTACACTAGTCATCACATAGATGCCCAAGTCATGCAAGTCCTCAGCATACCTCATAAATACTATTCTTGCAATCATTTATACCGATATCATTAACAAGCTTACCTACTTACCAATATAAACTATGTACCCTACACATGCATGCATCAGTCATAGAGGGGTGACATCCCCACAAGTGGACTTATACTTGCCACAACATAAACATTGCCTTAAACAATTACTGAAAATAAGCTCACCCACCTGAAGCGCTTAACCCAAGGCAAACCTGAAGTCGGTGAAGTGGGTAGACGCCCGCGGTCCAAAATCTGCCAACATAACACCCACGGTACAAGTCGCGCAAGCCTCGGCTTCAAACAGCTAAAAACACCCCTGGGCACAACAATAACGCTCAACATTACACTTTTATTCCAAAATTAACCAAACATACACAATCTGAAAATCAGTCCCAAAGCCGCGCATATTTCACCTGCTGCAAGTGCCAAGAAAAATCCAATAAAAATACCACAGTAATCCTCGCGTCGATACCTTCGAAACGAGTACCTGCACGTCCAATTCCGAGCTTCCTACACTGAGAAACAATTCTGACAAGGGAACCACCCCGAATCAAACTACACTCAAAAACTGTAGCAACAATTACTGTTCACAGATAATCTTCACCTTCGAGAAATATTCAGAAAATTCCAATAAAATTTGGGCATATTCCTCGTGATGTGTAGATGCAAATCGCCTCTTGAATCGCCCCAATCCGATGCCTGTGCGCGAAGATATCACCAAAACACCGCGCCGCTGTCCCAGAACTCCGCCCAGAAAAAGGGGTTACAAGATGATCCGAAAGACCCATGAAAAGCTCGGAATGGGAAAAACCAGTAAACATGGGAAACATAGCCCTACCTGTCGTGAAGCCAACGGCGCAAGAATCACTGAAAAAGGTGCTCGGGGTAAGCCGGGGGAGTCCTCGCACCAAAACGCGACGAAGAAGACCACAAACGAACGAGCGTCGCGCCGCGCCGTAAAAATAGAAACCTCGATAAGCGTGCCACCAAAAATCCCAAAACTTTGCAGAAAGATGCAGCCAAACACGAGGATCAACTTTGCTGAAGGCACCCCGGCGAGAAGAGGCTCGGAAATGGTGGAAAAAGGGAGAAGAAGAGAGCTCGGATCGCTATTTATAGGCAGCTGAAACAATTGGAAAATACCGGATATGTCCGGATTTCCGGGCGCTGGGAATTTTCGGGCGCGCACTGTAGCAGCCCGAAATCCCCGCTCCCGAACACTGTAGCCGCCCGAATCCCTCCTGGGCCGCCACGTCGCCCGCCAAACAGCGGACAGCAACCCCAGCCGCTCCCCGCGCGACACGTCGCGCCCCCCAGACGCCGACACGTGTCCTCCCCAAGCGCGGGAATCCGCCCGACCGCGCCCACGTGCGCCTGACGCCGCCGCCTGCCACCCTGCCGCGCACAGTAGACCCACCAATCGGAGAACGCCACGTGTCATGCCACTGCCTAGTGAACCCGGTGCACGAAATCGTGTGGACCGAACCAATGCAAACCTGCCACGTGTCACCCCCGGTCCACCGTGCGCCCCGCACTCCCCCGTAGACCGCGCCCCGCGGACCGGCCCACTCCCGAGCCGCCACGCGTCCCGCCCCCGGCGCACGCCTGCCGCGTGGACCGGGCGGCCCGCGCCTCCGTCCGCCGCGCTGCCTGCGGCCGCTCCGCCGCTGCCGCCGCCGCCGGAAACACTGTTCCGGCGTGAACAGTGTCCAGAGCCCAAAAATGACAAGTGGGTAGTCCGTTTTAACCGTTTTCGCGCGCTGAATCCAAATCCGAAGTCCAATTTGCCAAATTCCAACTCTAAATATTGCCGAAGGCATCCGGGAAGATGTTCCTTGATCCAAACTTCGCGCTGAGTCCATAATTAATATCCACTTCGCGCGAAACCACTTCTAACGATCCGACGGAGTCCAATGATCACCCACGTGATCCATATAACACACTGAGCCCAACACTAATGTCCAAATGGGGCACAAATCCCACCAACACGCCACATAGGCCTCCGGGAGCTGTAGATGATCCAGTAATCTCGTCGTGGGGATCCAGGTCCTCACATCCTCCCCCACTAAGAAAAGTTTCGTCCTCGAAACTAGCTCAAATCCCCCAAGGGTCCCACATACCACGGGTAGGTATTCATCAATAAAGCCTCCAGCTCCCGAAACATCACTCACTCCCCGTGATTACTTCCCAACAACAACAACAACAAGTACGGCATGGCCCGACATGCGATTTTCTCATCTCACGAGCCAGAAATCGCAACGGGCGTCCTTCGTACTCCAACAATCACAGATCTCAAAAGGGGCAAGTCGATCACGGGCGAGGGATCCAAAAGCAACACACTCCAGAGCTGAGACATGAAACAACACAGAGGCCCCATAAAGAGCCGGGGGGAAACAGAATAATCAACAGCGCAACACGCCCCAAACCACCTCCTGGTGTCTACTCAACCAGGATCACCCGAAGTATACCCACAAATTCATCCTATGAGGAAAAAGATCCAATAAGCTGGGGTCTTCACTCGGTTACTTCCGATCCAAAATCACCCGAGTGGCCTACTCGACCACGAGCTACCCTCAAAAGGGATCCTCAAGAGGCACAATCTCAAGCCACGGTTGGACACTCAACAAGCCAACATAACTCCAACAGACCCCCGGGTCGAAAAGATGCCCTGACGGGGACCAAACCGTCAGTGAACGGGAGGGAAAACTGGCTCGAAAGGCGATCATAATGCGGAGGCTCAAACTCGCGGTCAAAAATCCCAAATCAGCAACAACAATCCGCGAAAATCCCACTCAAGATGCTGAGTAATCAAAACTGATAGCCAAGCAAGCATGGCCTACGCCCAGGTATAACAATCCAAGCTGGGGGAAAGGACGTACTGAAGGCTCAACCGTGGAATCCAAGCTGCCTGCAAAACAGCGGTTCATCCTGCCACAACACTCATAGGGTTGGACTAATAAAGTGTGGACCGAAGATCCACCCACGGTAACTCCACCGCCACAATGGGAGGCATCACTAAATCACACAATTCCATCTCCCAACACAGGAAACACTAGCATTGGCGCTAATATCAGACACATTATCCATTGGCCATGCTCTCTCGGCACCGCCAAGTCTAGAAGCTTCTCACCTCAAGAATGAAAGTCGGTCTCAGTCAACTTGAATAACATCCACTTGGTCGGGTTCCACCGCCGTCCCTACGGCTCGAACAAAGCGACCCAAGAAGGTATGCTTCTGCAGCTACAACTTGTACCTCAATAACTTGGCATACCACTTCATCCACACGGGCATGGTAGCACATCCACAAAGTGCTCCTCGTGCTCCAAGTCACTCTGGGAGTAAATCAAAATATCCTCGAAAAACACCACTCCCAGTTCGCCCAAGTACAACTGGGACATACAATCCCTCAGATCTTGAAGTCCACAGGGCATTCGTCATTCCATTGGGCCTCGCTAACAACTCGTAATGCCACCACCGTGTCCAAAACGCCATCTAGGCGAAGTCCTCGGCTGTCTAACTCCAAGTGGGTGCTCGCATCATCCACCAACTGCCGGAGTATAATTCCATCATAAGGTCCTGGATACCATAAAAGGACCCTCACATTCGTGTATCAATGACGTGGCATCACCACAGTATACCAACGACGTGGCACTAGGTCAAACAGACCCCTCGATCCATCGGACCCTGCAACAGTGCCAAGTCTCTCTCTCAGCTCTACCGGCGATATCCAATGAGGTGCCGTCCCGGGTGGCGCGGTTCCTCGAACCACGTCAAACGCAATCTCTATCTCCCTAACCGGCGGCATTACCAACAACTAAGGTGAAATCACACACGGGATCTCGCAGGCAACAGAGATATCTCTGAGTCCCGGTGCCGCCGTAAGCACCTCTCACCCTGTCGCTAAAACCAGAGTGCTCTAACAACCTCAACGAGCAAGCCTCCAATTGCCTGTCTTGCCGAAGATCAAGTCCTCTTTTGCCGCAATCGAACATCCTGTGGCATAGTGCCCAACAATCTCAAGCATAAGGTCAAAACACCTAATTGCTATAATTTCCAATAACTCTGCCGGTGTCTCGCGGTCTCGGCCGCACTAGGACATGATCCAAAAGCCTCCTCCACGTGCACAACAACAACAGGAACCTGTACCTCTAGTGCACGTGGTAACAAATCTGCCTCTAACCCATGTAAGAGTGGAGCATGCTCTAACTGCGACTACCGTGGTGAAATCCCACCTGCGACACTCAATCCACTACCGTGGCGCCCTCCAACCGGGCGGCACTAGATTCATCCGCTCAAAGTAAGTGGTTGTCGCTCAATCTGCCTGAAAATCAGGGCTATCACTAGGAAGCACGACCTCTGTCTCTGATCACAATGAGGCGACGAATAAGGTCCTCCGCAGATAACAAATCCACGCTATCGCTGCGCCACTCTGATAAAATACTGATGTCGCCTTCGGGGTCCACTCGACCTCTGACATCTCGGGAATTCGTCATCCAAGAAAAGAAAATTAGTCATGCCCCTGCCGGCCGATCTGTCCTCCATCATCCGGCGCCAAGCACCAAAATCCAGAACTCACCTCTGGCGGCAGATCCCTATCCAAAGGAACTGCAATGCCGCGCTCCATACACTGTGCCTGCTCCATCGAGGCGTCTAAATCTACAATGGAGGGACTGAATAACAGAAAGGTGCCCTGGCGCAATCCACTCCTAGTCTCATATATCCTATGCGCCTCGTCCCTCGAATCTGGAGCGCGCGGTTCAACAACTGCATACACTCTCAAGCACTGGGAGGCTCTCAATTAATCACTCCATCACCACCAGCCGCGACTCTGCCTTCAAAGGCTCCAAACTCAATCTTACGAGTCGGGGTGGTTCATCTGCCAAACATGGCTCCATAGGTCGATCATGTCCCACAGCTCACCAGCTGTCAACCATCCACCCTGCCTCGGTGCCTCGACACTAAACCTTGGCACAGAGGGGGCTACTCAGTGCTCCGGCAACTGTGTCACCAAGACCAGCTGCTCCCTCAGCCGCTGACAAGCCTCTGACAATCCTGTCATCTGGGTCCGGGGTTCTCTGACCTCGATCCGGGTATCCGGCCCAAAACCAACTGCTCAAGCTCAACTGCCAAGACAGGATGCACACGGGTCAAAACCCAACGTCGGGGAGACACCGCTCGCCACGACGAAACAACAAAACAGCACACAACAACACTCGACCCAATCCAGCGAAAGTCTAAAGCATGTCACCCGTTCCACAGCATTATGTTGTCTGCAGCCAACATAATTACTTAGGAGAATAAACATGCCAATCACTCCTCCCGTCCCTCGGGAGAGGTATAAAACTCAATCAGGACTCTCGCAAAAATCACGACTCTCACAAAGTCAACCAAGGGTCAAACCAAAAGCCTAGGGTTTCTAAGTCCACCATGACCTACAACCTAGGCTCTGATACCACTCTAATCTGTCACGCCCCGGGGTCGAAACTGCGACCCGGGTCCGCCAAACAGATCCGCCACCTATGCATACCTGCATAGGCGAAGCGTCCTACCTGCAAGAAAAGTACTATAACTAAACAGATATCAGAGCTATAAATAAAAATCTGCTGTAACTAAAATCAATCACTGTACAACTGGAAATAAACAACACTGTCTGCCTCCCAAAATAATAATAATACAAATCCTCGAGTACAAGCTCTAAACCCAACCGGGAGGTAACTCCAATATATATATACAACAGTGTACAGTCTCTCAATACAAAATATCCTCACTACAAGTCTCTCAAAAGAGGAAAAGAAACTGCTAATCTACTGATGATCTCCTCAGAAGGGTACCGCTACTCTCCAACGCCGGGTAGGGATCTAGCTCGCGACTCCCTCGCCACGATCAACAACCGCAGAGTCGGCAACACCTGCTAAGACTCTGCAAAACAAAGAAGAGGAGAGAAAAGGGGGGGAAAAACCCCCAAAGGGTGTGAGAACTACTCCAAAAAGGGAGTTCTCAGTGGGTACCACCGCCAGACCCGACGGTCTGCCCACCAAGTCCTCAAGAGACAAAAACTAACCCAAGTCATAAGACTGAAATGAGTACGCTGGAAACTCTCAACAGCTACCCTGCCCCTAACTAAAGGCAAAAAGGGGGAGAACCAAACAGTGGTATGCAACCACTAGCACATGAAGTGCACCACCGACCCAATCGAACTGACTGCCACATCTGGTCCAGTCAAACCTGCGCCCACCTACAACCACCTCCCGCTGACGGGCAGGAATTACGTAGGGCGTCCAAACGGACAAGCTCGCTATCGAGGAGAGAAACATGCAGGCTATGGTCAAAATCCACTCTCTCTCTCAGAACGGATAGAATCAAGATGCTCAACCTCTCACACAGCGGTCAAAGTACTCGCAACAACACGGGACCACCGTCAACCAGACGGCTCTCAACAATACTAGCACTGATCTAAACTCAACTACCAGTCTGCACTCGGCCCCCAGGCACGAGTGTAACAATAAAAGTATCTGACCGAAATAAACCCAATCAAATGAACCGGTATGACACCCGGTACTGCCTGCTCTGCTGTCGAACTCAGTAACTGATCGGCACACGGCTCGATCTCAAGATATGTAACGGACCGGCACACGGCTCGGTCAAAAATATAAGTAACAGACCGGCACACGGCTCGGTCAAGCCTACCTCCGGAGTGGCACTCGAGGGGAGCGACCCACACGAGTAAAGTACATCTCAGTAACAGGTATCTCTGTCAAGTGTCTCAATGTAGCAGGACTGGATCACGACTCTGATCAAAGTGGGAAAGCTCAACCACTAAGGAAAGACCCGACCTCAATCGGATGCACTAAACGATAAGTGGGAAACTCCATCCACTAAAGAAACTGATACCCAATCAGGTGCATAGAGAAACACCCGGTCAACCGCCCAATATCCGCGGTTGCCGCAAAGCCCCACAACTAAACCAACCTGCCCAGACACGATGTCCCGACTGTACACTACCCAGACCCCCTGCTCGAACCCGAGCAACACTGACCACCTGACTAACAAGAAGGAGAAAAGAAAAGCATGGTTTCTCCTAAGTCAAGTTCCAATAAGTAGTGCAGCAGTAAAAGATGGCCTAACTACATGACCATACAAGCATGCAATTGTCCTCAAGGAAATAAAAGGGGGCTAAAGCATAATAATAGTTCCTTAGGAATAAGCAACATGCCGGAATCCCAAAACTAGATCTGTCCACAACTCAGGGTTCATTAATAGAATGATCATAATAACTCCTCAGAGTACAAATCCGCACATAGCTACGAAATCCTGTCCCAAGCATAATCCATCACAAGAAAGGCTATGTGCTAACATGGCATGTTACATAATTTCATAGGGTAACATTATCCTAGGTAAGCTTACACTAGTCATCACATAGATGCCCAAGTCATGCAAGTCCTCAGCATACCTCATAAATACTATTCTTGCAATCATTTATACCGATATCATTAACAAGCTTACCTACTTACCAATATAAACTATGTACCCTACACATGCATGCATCAGTCATAGAGGGGTGACATCCCCACAAGTGGACTTATACTTGCCACAACATAAACATTGCCTTAAACAATTACTGAAAATAAGCTCACCCACTAGAAGCGCTTAACCCAAGGCAAACCTGAAGTCGGTGAAGTGGGTAGACGCCCGCGGTCCAAAATCTGCCAACATAACACCCACGGTACAAGTCGCGCAAGCCTCGGCTTCAAACAGCTAAAAACACCCCTGGGCACAACAATAACGCTCAACATTACACTTTTATTCCAAAATTAACCAAACATACACAATCTAAAAATCAGTCCCAAAGCCGCGCATATTTCACCTGCTGCAAGTGCCCAGAAAAATCCAATAAAAATACCACAGTAATCCTCGCGTCGATACCTTCGAAACGAGTACCTGCACGTCCAATTCCGAGCTTCCTACACTGAGAAACAATTCCGACAAGGGGACCACCCCGAATCAAACTACACTCAAAAACTGTAGCAACAATTACTGTTCACAGATAATCTTCACCTTCGAGAAATATTCAGAAAATTCCAATAAAATTTGGGCATATTCCTCGTGATGTGTAGATGCAAATCGCCTCTTGAATCGCCCCAATCCGATGCCTGTGCGCGAAGATATCACCAAAACACCGCGCCGCTGTCCCAGAACTCCGCCCAGAAAAAGGGGTTACAAGATGATCCGAAAGACCCATGAAAAGCTCGGAATGGGAAAAACCAGTAAACATGGGAAACATAGCCCTACCTGTCGTGAAGCCAACGGCGCAAGAATCACTGAAAAAGGTGCTCGGGGTAAGCCGGGGGAGTCCTCGCACCAAAACGCGACGAAGAAGACCACAAACGAACGAGCGTCGCGCCGCGCCGTAAAAATAGAAACCTCGATAAGCGTGCCACCAAAAATCCCAAAACTTTGCAGAAAGATGCAGCCAAACACGAGGATCAACTTTGCTGAAGGCACCCCGGCGAGAAGAGGCTCGGAAATGGTGGAAAAAGGGAGAAGAAGAGAGCTCGGATCGCTATTTATAGGCAGCTGAAACAATTGGAAAATACCGGATATGTCCGGATTTCCGGGCGCTGGGAATTTTCGGGCGCGCACTGTAGCAGCCCGAAATCCCCGCGCCCGAACACTGTAGCCGCCCGAATCCCTCCTGGGCCGCCACGTCGCCCGCCAAACAGCGGACAGCAACCCCAGCCGCTCCCCGCGCGACACGTCGCGCCCCCCAGACGCCGACACGTGTCCTCCCCAAGCGCGGGAATCCGCCCGACCGCGCCCACGTGCGCCTGACGCCGCCGCCTGCCACCCTGCCGCGCACAGTAGACCCACCAATCGGAGAACGCCACGTGTCATGCCACTGCCTAGTGAACCCGGTGCACGAAATCGTGTGGACCGAACCAATGCAAACCTGCCACGTGTCACCCCCGGTCCACCGTGCGCCCCGCACTCCCCCGTAGACCGCGCCCCGCGGACCGGCCCACTCCCGAGCCGCCACGCGTCCCGCCCCCGGCGCACGCCTGCCGCGTGGACCGGGCGGCCCGCGCCTCCGTCCGCCGCGCTGCCTGCGGCCGCTCCGCCGCTGCCGCCGCCGCCGGAAACACTGTTCCGGCGTGAACTGTGTCCAGAGCCCAAAAATGACAAGTGGGTAGTCCGTTTTAACCGTTTTCGCGCGCTGAATCCAAATCCGAAGTCCAATTTGCCAAATTCCAACTCTAAATATTGCCGAAGGCATCCGGGAAGATGTTCCTTGATCCAAACTTCGCGCTGAGTCCATAATTAATATCCACTTCGCGCGAAACCACTTCTAACGATCCGACGGAGTCCAATGATCACCCACGTGATCCATATAACACACTGAGCCCAACACTAATGTCCAAATGGGGCACAAATCCCACCAACACGCCACATAGGCCTCCGGGAGCTGTAGATGATCCAGTAATCTCGTCGTGGGGATCCAGGTCCTCACAAAGGCAACCCGAAGCACACCCTCACGATTATCCAATAAGGAAAAGAGCCCTAACAAGGAGGGGTCCTCGCTCGGTCACTCCCGAATCTTGACCATCCGAGTGAACTACTCAGCCGCGGTCTATCATCCAAAGGAACCCTCAGGGACACAACCACAAGCTATGTTTGCCCCAATAGTCCACACAGCGCCAGCTATGGAATTATCAAACTCATCCCCATACAGCTTTCCTGCGCCAGGTATCCGCCATCACAGTGGCCCTGTCGGGGTAATCCAGAATGCTCAACAATAACCCAACGGTAATTCCACAGTTGCTGCAGGAGGCATCACTAAAACTCGCAGTATCTCTCCCAACACTGGAAATACTAACATTGGCGCTGGTATCAGTCTCATCATCCGATTGCCAAGCTCTCCTGGCACTGCCCAGTCCAAGAAACTCCTCACCTCGACGATAATTGTCGATCTCGGCCAAATCCCAAGTGATATCCAAATTGGCCGGATTTACACCGCCGCTCCTACGGCTCGAACAAAGTGACCCAAGAGGGTATGCTTCTGAAGTTACAACTTGTACCTCAATAACTTGGCATACAGCTTCATCCACACATGCATGGTAGCACATCCACAAGTGCTCCACGTACTCCAAGTCGCTCTGGGAGTAAATCATAATATCCTTGGGGGAACACCACTCCCAATCCATCCAAGTACAACTAGGACGCACAATTTCTCAAATCTTCAAGACAACAGGGCATTAATTATTCCATTTGGCCTTACTATGAGCTCATAATGCCCCTACCGTGTCCTGAACGCCATCTAGGCAAATTACTCGGCTGTCTAATTCCAAGTAGGTACTCGCATTATACAATAACTGCCTGCATATAGCTCCATCGAAGGTCCTAGATACCACCTGGACCTGTCTACACTCGAACCATTAAAGGACCCTCACAGTCGTGTATCAACGACGTGGCATCACCACCGTGTACCAACGGCGTGGCATCACCACCGTATACCAACGGCGTGGCATCACCACCGTATATCAACTGCGTGGCACTAGGTCAAACAGACCCCACGATACGTCAGATCCTACAACTGCGCCATCAGCTCTCTCGGCTCTACCGGCGATGCCCAATAAAGTACTGTCGAGGTGGCGCGGTTCCCCGAACCACGTCAAACGCAATCTCTATCTCCCTAACCGGCGGCATTACCAACAACTAAGGTGAAATCACACTCGGGATCTCGTGGGCAACAGAGACATCCCTGAGTCCCGGTGCCGCCATAAGCACCTCTCACCCTGTCGCTAAAACCCGAGTGCTCTAACAATCTCAACAAGCAAGCCTCCTCTTGTCTGCCTTGCCGAAGATCAAAGTCCTCTCTCGCCGCAGTCAAACATTCTGTGGCATTGTGCCAAACAATCTCAAGCACAGGGTCGAAACACCGAATTGCTACAATTCCCAATAATTCTGCCGGTAACTCGCGGTCTCGGCCGCACTGGACATGATCCAAAAGCCTCCTCCACGTGCACAACAATAACAGGAACCTGTACCTCTAGTGCACGTGGTAACAAATCTGCCTCTAGCCCACGCAAGAGTGGAACATGCTCTAACTCCGACTACTGTGATGAAATCACACCTGCGACAACTAGATCCACCACCGTGGCACCCTCCAATCGGGCGGCACAGATTCATCCCCTCGATGCAAGTGGTTGTCGCTCAATCTGCCAGAAAATCAGGACTATCCACAAGGGAGCACGACCTCTGTCTCTGATCACCTTGAGGCGACGAATAAGGTCCTCCGCAGATAACAAATCCACGCTACCGCTGCGCCACTCTGATACAAATACTGATGCTGCCTTCGGGGTCCACCCGATCTCCGGCATCTTAGAAACTCGTTATCCTGGAGAAAGAAACCAGAAATGCCTCTGCCGGCTGATCTGTCCTCCATCACCCGGCGCCAAGCGCCAAAATCCAGAACTCGCTCCTGGCGGCAGATCCCTATCCAAAGGAACTGCAGCGCCACGCTCCATACACAATGCCTACTCCAACGAGGCGTCAAAACCTATAACGGAGGGACTGAATAAACAGAAAGGTATCCTGGCGCAATCCACCCCTAGCCACATATCCTATGCGCCTCGTCCCTCGAACCTGGAGCGCGCAGTTCAACAACTGCCAAAACTCTCTAGTACAGGGAGGCTCTCAATTGATCACTCCATCACCACCAACCACGACTCTGCCTCCAAATGCTCCAACTCAATCTTACGAGTCGGGGTGGTTCATCTGCCAAATCTGGCTTAATAGATCGATCGCGTCCCCTCAGCTCACCAGCTGTCAACTATCCACCCTACCTCGGTGCCTTGCCACTAACCATTGGCACAGAGGGGGCTACTCACTCCATCGGTGCCACAGAAATCCCCGCCACTGAGGATACTACAACCGGGTGGTCTCGGAAGGAAGCACTGTCGAGCTGCCCGTTGCTCCGACAACAGTGTCACTAAAACTAGCTGCTCGCTCACTCAGCCGCTGATAAGCCTCTAACAATCCTGTCATCTGGGTCCGGAGTGCTCTGACCTCAATCCGGGTATCCGGCCCAAAACCAACCGCTCAAGCTCAACTACTATGACAGGATACACACGGGTCAAAACCCAGCGTCGGGGAGACACCGCTCGCCACGACGAAACAAGAAAACAGCACACAACAACGCTCGACCCAATCCAGCGAAAGTCTAAAGCATGTCACCCGTTCCACAGCATTATGTTGTCTGCAGCCAACATAATCACTTAGGAGAATAAACATGCCAATCACTCCTCCCGTCCCTTGGGAGAGGTATAAAACTCAATCAGGACTCTCGCTATAAATCACGACTCTCACGAAGTCAATCAAGGGTCAAACCATAAGCCTAGGGTTTCTAAGTCCACCATGACCTACAACCTAGGCTCTGATACCACTCTAATCTGTCACGCCCCGGGGTCGAAACTGCGACCCGGGCCCGCCAACAGATCCGCCACCTATGCCAAATCCGCATAGGCGAAGCGTCTAACCTGCAAGAAAAGTATTATAGCTAAACAGATATCAGAGCTATAAATAAAAAATCTACTGTATAACCAAAATCAATCACTGTACAACTGGAAATAAAACAACACTGTCCGCCTCCCAAAATAATAATAAAATAATATCGTCAAATACAAGCTCTGAACCCAACCGGGAGGTAACTCCAATAAATACAACAGTGTACAGTCTCTCAATACATAAAATATCCTCACTACAACAGTCTCTCAAAAGAGGAAAACAAAACAACTAAACTACTGAAGATCTCCTCTGTAGGGGATACCGCTACTCTCCAACGACGGGTAGGGATCTAGCTCGCGACTCCCTCGCCTCGATCAACAACCGCAGAATCAGCATCACCCGCTAAGACTCTGCAAAACAAAGGAGAGGAAGGAAAAAAGGGGGGAAAGTCCCCCAAAGGGTGTGAGAACTACACCAAAAAGGGAGTTCTCAGTGGGTACCACCGCCAGACCTGACGGTCTGCCAACCAAGTCCTCAGGAGACATAAACTAACCCAAGTCATAAGACTGAAATGAGTAAGCTGGAGACTCTCAACAGCTACCATGCCCCTATCTAAAGGCTAAAAGGGGAGGACCAAACAGTGGTATGCAACCACTAGCACATGAAGTGCACAATCGACCCAATCGAGCTGACTGCCACATCTGGTCCAGTCAAACCTGCGCCCACCTACAACCACCTCCCGCTGACGGGCAGGAATTACGTAGGGCGTCCAAACGGACTAACTCGCTATCGAGTAGTGGCTCATGCAGGCTATGGTCAAAATCCACGCTCTCTCTCAGAACGGATAGAATCAAGATGCTCAACCTCTCACACAGCGGTCAAAGTACTCTCAACGACACGGGACCACCGTCAACCAAACGGCTCTCAATAATACTAGCACTGATCTAAACTCAACTACCAGTCTGCACTCGGCCCCCAGGCACGAGTGTAACAATAAAAGTATTTGACCGAAATAAACCCAATCGAATGAACCGGTATAAAACCCGGTACTGCCTGCTCTGTCACCAATCTCCCAAACTCATTATCTCCACTGTCCAAATGACCGGAACACAACACGGTCTGACCGGAACCCAACACGGTCTAAAGCCTACTCCGGAGCGGCACTCGAGGGGAGCGACCCACACGAGTAAAGTATCTCTGTCATCAGTATCACAAGTATCTCTATATAGCAGGACTTTGATCATCAATCTGATCAAAGTGGGAAAACTCAACCACCAAGGAAAGACCCGGCCTCAATCGGATGTAACTGAACGATAAGTGGGAAACTCCATCCACTAAAGAAAACTGATACCCAATCAGGTGCATAGAGAAACATCCGGTCAACCGCCCAATATCCGCGGTTGCCGCAAAGCCCCACGACTAATCCAACCTGTCCCAGACACGAAGTCCCGACTACACTATCCAAACCCCTGCTCGAACCCGAGCAACACTGACCACCTGACTAACAAGAAGGAGAAAGGAAAAGCATGGTTTCTCCGAAGTCAAGTTCCAACAAGTAGTGTAGCAATAAAAAGGGGGCCTAACTATATGTCCATACAAGCATGCATTTGTCCTCAAGAAAGATACAACAAAGTAATCCACATGCCTACACCTGACCATGATCCTCGATCATAATAACTCCTCAGAGTACAAATCCGCACATAGCTACGAAATCCTGTCCCAAAGCATAAACCAACCACATGAAAGGCTATGTGCTAATATGCCATGTTACATAATCTCATAGGGTAACATTATCCTAGGTAAGCTTACACTAATCATCACATAGATGTCCAAGTCATGCAAGTCCTCAGTTTACCTCATAAATACTATTCTTGCAATCATTTATACAAATATCATTATCAAGCTTACCTACCTTACAAACATAAACCATGTACCCTAAACATGCATGCATCAGTCATAGAGGGGTGACATCCCCACAAGTGCACTTATATTCGCCATAACATAATCATTGCCTTATACAGTTACTGATATTAAGCTTACCCACCTGAAGCGCTTAAACCAAGGCAAACCTGAAGTCGGTGAAGAGTGTAGACGCTCACAGTCCAAAATCTGCCAAAATTGCACCCTCGGAACATGTCGCGCAAGCCGTGGCTCCAAACAACTGAAAACGCCCGGAATCCACTAAGTCCAATATTCTCCAGTTCCAACAGGTCCAGCAACACTTGCAAACACCCCTGGGTACAACAGTAAGGTCCAACATTACACTTTTATTCCAAAAATAATCCTCATATACAACATCATAAAACAGCCCCGAAGACGTGCAGTTTTCACCTGCAGAAAGTGCCCAGAAAAATCCAACAAAATTACTATCGTGTTCCTCGCGTCGATACTTTCGAAACGAGTACCTGCACGTCAAATTTCGAGCCCCGTAGGCCGAGTTACAAATTCCACAACACAGGGCGCCCACAAACATACAACCACACATCTGTATTTCCATGCACAGATAAAGGGCGAGAAATATATCTTCGGGCAAAACTCAGAAAAATCCAAGAAAAATACTGTGACAATCCTCGCGTCGAGTAGATGAAAAAAGTGTATAAGCACGTCGCCATCCGATGCCCGGTTGCGGAGATAAAAATCCGGCAAGGTGTCGCTGTCCAGAAAATCCATCAGAAAACCATGTCACAGTAAACATGGAAGAACTCCTCGAAAAGCGCAAAATGGGGGAAAGCTGAAAATACAAAGATCGTAGATCTGTCCGTCGCGGATCCAGGGGCGAAGGAATCACTCGAAAAGGTGGTCGGAGTAGGCCGGGGGAGCTCGCGCACCGAAACGCGACGAAGGGGAACCCAAATGGACGAGCGTCGCGCCGCGCCGTAAAAATGGAAACCTTGATAAGCGTGCCACAAAAAATCTCAAAACTTTGCAGATGGATGCAGCAAAACTCGGGGATCATCTTTGCTGAAGGTGCCATGGCGAGAGGAGACACAGAAATGGCGAAAAAGGGGGAAGGAAGAAGGCTCGGATCCCCTTTTTAAGGCTCCAGAAACAAATCAATTAATACCGGATATGTCCCAATTTCCGGGCGCTTGGGACTTTCGGGCGCGCACTGTAGCAGCCCGAATCATCCCCTGGCGCGCACTGTAGCAGCCCGAAACTCCCCTGGGCCTCCACGTCGCCCGCCAAACAGGCGACAGCACTCCGGACCGTCCACTGCACGACACGTGGCTCACTGCACAGCCGACACGTGGCACGCACCCAGTCAACGCGTCGCTGCCACTCCCACGTGCGCACTGTCAGCGCCGCCTGCGCCCCCCTACCAGGCACGCGCCCCGAGGCCACCCACACACACACCGTGGACCCGGTCCACAGCGCCGTCAAATCATAAGCCGCCACGTGTCACCCTCCGGTCCACCGTGCACCGCGCCTTTTCCCGTGGACCGCGCCCCCGCGCCGGCCCAACTGGGATCCGCCACGTGGCCCGCGACCGGTGCACGCTCCCCCCGGTGGACCGCGCACCTGCCTGTGCCTGCCCGCGCCGCGCTCCGCCGCTGCCGCCGCCGCTGCCGCCGCTGCCCGCCGGCGCCGGAACAGTACCAAGATGCCTCGAAAATTGCGCACGTCATCCGGGCTCCGAAAAATACAAGTGAATAGTCCATTTTCATCATTTTCGCGCGCTGAATCCAAATCCGAAGTTCGATTTGCCAAATTCCAACTCTAAAAATTGTCGAAGGCATCCGGGAAGATGTTCTCTTGTCCAAACTTCACGCTGAGCCCAAATTTAATATTCATTGCGCGCAAAATCACTTCTAAGCATTCGACGGGGTCCACCGATCACCCACGTGATCCACTTAACACACTGAGCCCATCACTTGTGTCCAATTGGTGCCCAAATACCACTAACACGCCCCATAGGCCTCCAGAAGCTACTGGTCAACCAGTAATCTAGTCGTGGGGATCCAGGTTCTCACAATCAGCATCTATATCAGAGTAGCGCAGCGGTAGCGTGGATTTGTTATCTGCGGAGGACTGTATCCGTCGCCTCAGTGTGAGCAAAGACAGAGGTCGTGCTCCCTTTGTGATTAGTCGTGATTTTTCTGGCAGACTGAGCGACGACCATTTGCATCGAACGGATGAATCTGTGCCGCCCGGTTGGAGAGCGCCACGGTAGTGGATTGAGTTGTCGCAGGTGTGATTTCATCACAGCAGTCGGAGTTAGAGCATGTTGCATTCCTGCATGGACTAGAGGCAGATTTGTTACCACGTGCACTTGAGGTACAGGTTCCTGTTAGTGTTGTGCATGTGGAGGAGGCTTGTGGATCATGCCCAGTGCAGCTGAGAGAGCTGATGGCGCAGTTGCAGGATCTGATGGTTCGAGTGTAGACAGGTCCGGGCGGTATCTAGAACCTTTTGATGGGGTCATACTCTGACAGTTATTGTATGATGCGAGTACCTACTTGGAATCAGACAGCCAAGGACTTGGCTTAGATGGCATTCAGGGTCCGGTAGGGGCATTATGAGCGCACAGTGGGCCAAATGGAATAATTAATGCCCTGTTGTCTTCAAGATCTGAGGAATTGTGTGTTCCAGATGTACTTGGACAGATTGGGAGTGGTGTTCCCCGAGGATATTTGATTTACTCCCAGAGCGACTTGGAGCACGAGGGGCACTTGGGGATGTGCAACCGTGCCTGTGTGGATGAAGCTGTATGCCAAGATATTGAGATACAAGTTTTAGCTTCTGAAGCTTACCTTCGTGGGTCACATTGTGTTAGCCGTAGGGGTGGCAGCGGAAATCCGGCCAATATAGATACCATTTGGGAATTGGCCGAGGTCGACAATTATTGCCAAGGTGAGGAGCTTCTTGGACTTGGCAGTACCAGGAGAGCCTAGCTAATGGATAATGACACTGATATCAGCAACGACTTTTGCATTGCTAGTGCGGGGTGATGGACATGCGAGTTATAGCGATGCCTCCCATGGTGGCGGTGGACTTACCGTTGGTTTACTTTTGAGCATTCTGGATCACCCCGACAGGGCCACTGTGTTGGCGGATACCTGGTGTGATGATCCGGACTCCCGCAGGAACTGTGCAACATTAAACAGTGACTGTAGGGAGCTTATTCGGTGAAGCAGAGCTTGTAGAATCGAAATTGGACATTTAATATAGACTCTGCGCGAAAATCGGAGCAAATGGAATTTTCCGGGAGCTTTCGGCAAAATTTCGGATGAGAATTTGGCGAAATGGACGTCGTATTTGGACTCAGCGCGCGAAAACGATCGAAACGGTATATTTACTTTATTTTTTCGGCGCAAAATTACTGTTCACGCCGGAACAGTAACTCCGGCCGCCGGAATTACTGTTCCGGCGACCGGCAAGCGGCGGCGGGCGGCGGCGCACGGCGGCGGGCGGCGGCGCAGCGGCGGCACAGCGGCAGAGGGCGGCGGCGCAGGCGCGGGCGGGGGGCTCGGGTGCGCGGTCCATGGGCCTGGCGTGCACCGGGTGCACCGAAGACTCCTTCTGCCACGTGGCAGCTTCCCATTGGCTGGCCGGCTTCTAGAAGCACGGGGGAAGGTGACACGTGGCGCTCCCCTATTGGCCGACATCTTCCGGAAGACCCGGAGCGCGGACCGGCCACGTGCACCACGTGGCCACGTGGCGATTTTTCATTGGGCCTGCACAGGCTGTTTGCTGTTTTGTGGACACGTGGCGCTTTCTGGTTGGCCCATTTCGGTGTTTCCTGTTCGGATCCGGATCCCGTGTGGGAATATTCCCTTTGGCCCACTATATAAGAGGTCCCCCACCCCCTCTCTTTGCACCTCGGTTTTCGAGCCCTTAGAGAGAGAACCAGAGAAAGTGCCCTCTACGAAATTTCTTCCTCTCTCTCTCTTCTCTCTCTCCTCCAAATCTCAGAATTTTTGAAGTTACAGTTAGTGAGTTATCTGCGACGCGGCGCACTGCAACGGTTTTCTTTTTCGGCCCATTTCCCGTCGCAGTTCCGTCGAAAATTCCCTGTGGGCTAACCAGGAGGAATTTTTGGACGATTTTTGCGACAGCGCGTTCCTAAGAGGTAAGGCTTCGATTTCCGTGTTGATCACTTTGCTCCATTTCGTACTTTTGGCACGTTTCCCGAGGTCTCTTTGACCCCCCTTTTTGCTGTGGAAATTTCTGGACAGTGTCAACTTCTCCGATTTTTTATCTTGGCGTAGGAGCATCAGATCGAGGCGTTCAAAGAGTCGATTTTGATCTACTCTTCGCGAGGAACGCAACCGTAATTTTTCTGGATTTTTCTGAGCACTATTTAGAGGTGAAAAATTCCTCTTTTCCCGTGCTATTTGAAAAACAGCAAAAGCTGTATTTTTATGAATACTATAGTTACACCCTGTGCAATGTGTGTTGCTGTAGGGCACCGTTTTCGGCAGACAGCAGTTCTAGGGGACTGTGGACAACCAGGAGACTACCTGAGGTGTAGTTTGAGCTGCTCGAGGTGGGCGGTTGTTGCTTACCTCATTTTTGACAAGCTCACTGGGATTACTGGAACTCCCTTAAAATTTAATTGATGAGAACAATTGGGACAAACTAATATGACAATTGATGAGAACAATTGGGACAAACTAAATTGATGAGAACTATTGGGACTACTAACAGGACTACTAACAGGACTACTAACAGGACTACTAACAGGACAATTGATGAGAACCGCTGGGACAAACTCTCCTAAAATTTAATATAATTCCACAGATGATATGATGACTTATATTGGGACACTGTGATTGAGACAAAGGCTATAATCTCGCATGCAAATGACTTTTATTCAGTAAATCAATCTTTTTAAATCTTTGACACTATTTTACAACTTTTAAAATAAAGACAGTTGCATGCATGCCCGGACATCAGGTAGGGCCACTATTTATTGCTACACTATCATATTAAGACTTGACATGTTTTATTGCTCTCTTTTGCTTTCAGTTGCTTGTCGCTCGAGTATGAGCAGGGGTTTGGGATAGTATAGCCAAGGTTATGTTAGATTATAAACTTGTGGGGTGTTGCGGTGACCGCGGACTGTAGGCGGTCGGCCAGATGTTTATCCTTGCATCAGAATGGGGTTGAGTCTGGTTTATTTTTGGCATCAGCAGGGGATCGGGCTTTTCTTTAGTGGATGGTTTTTCCCACTTATTGAGTACTATGGCATCATATCAGGGTTTCTTAGTGGATGGCTTTTCCCACTTTGATCATAGTCATGATCCAGTCCTGCTGTTTACGACACTTATGATACTTATTACTGAGGTACTTTTACTCGTGTGGGTCGCTCCCCTCGAGTGCCACTCCGGAGTGTGTTACAGGCAGGCTTGAGTCCTTGAGACTCTCATTCCCTATCGGTGTTATGCATTGGCCAGCATACCCGATTTGGGCAGGCAAGGCGCAGCAGGCAAGTACCAGTTTTACTGGTGGCATAAGATTGGGTTTATTCAGGCAGGCATGTTAGATACTGATGCATACATACAGTCATTCCTTTTGGCACTGCATTTAGAGGCATGCTAGTGGTGGTTTCCCCTTTATTCAGCAGTTCTGCTTACAGCTTTACCACTTTTTCCTTTCTGGCCTCTAGTAATCCTAGTGGGTGCATCAGAGTTGAGGTTTTGCCCACTAGGGGAGGCTACTGGTTTATCTGGTAGTTCTCACCCCCATTATTCTTTTCTGTTTCTTTCTTCTTCTTTATTTTGCAGAGTCGTCTGCGGGAGCTGCTAGGCTATCAGCGGCTGATAAAGGTAAGGGGATCGCTGAGTAGATAGATCTCCTGGGAGACTGAGAGCTGTAGATAGACGTTGTACCCTTCACTCAGACTATGATATTCTCCTTTTATTTTTAGTCTGGCTTTCGCCGGCTGGTTGTATTATTTTGGTGAGCTGGGAGATTATTGTACATATTACAGTTTATTTTTAGTTCCAGTCTGAGATACTATGTGGTTCTTCTATTTCAGCTCTGTATTATGCTCCTTTATTGTTCATATTATATCGGAGCAGGTTACCAGCGCTTCGTGTACTCGGGAAATCCCGTGTACACGGCGGATCTGTTGGCAAGCCCGGGTTCCGGGGCGTGACACCTGGAGCAGGAAAGCTGTCTGGGGTCGAGTTGGATGATTCCACAGCTAGCGCTATGTGGACTATTGAGGCAAACATGGCTTGTGGTTGTGCCCCTGAGGGTTGCCTTGGTTGAGTTGACACAAGTTGTGGTTTGGTGCGTGTTGCACTGGCGGTTATTTTGTTTTCCCCCCAACTTTTGATGGAACCCCTGTTGTGTTTCATGTCTCAGCTCAGGAAGGTTATGTTTTTGGATCCCTCGCCCGTGATTGACTCGCCCCATTTCAGATTTAGGAATGTTTGAAGTACGAGGGACGCCCGTTGCGAATTCTGGCTCGTGTGATTGGAGGTTTACGCAACCGGGCTATGCCGTACTGGTCGTTGCTGTTGCTATTGTTGAGGAGTAATCACGGGGAGTGAGTGGTGACTTAGGAGCTGGAGACGGTGATTTTGAGTACTTATCCTTGGTAATTGTGACTCCTGTTTGAGTTGTGTTAGTTTCGAGGACGAAACTTTCTTTTAGTGGGGGAGGATGTGAAGACCCAGATCTTCATGGTTATTACAGTGTGATCGACAGCTTGTGGAGGCCTATTTCAGTGGATAGTGTTGGTTGCGCGCAAATCGGACCCGAGAAACGGATTCAGTGCGAGAAATGGATCAAGATTGTCTAATGGGGAGTTTCGCCGAAAATTAGAAATGGATTCTTGCAAAAAGGACTTCGTATTTGGATTCAGCGCGGAAAAACGTTGGAAATCGACTATTTGGTTGTTTTTTTCAGAGTCCGGATGAGAAAAAACGGGCAACCGGAAGTTCGGGGGATCTTTCTGGCGCAGGGGGAAGGCCGTGGACCGGGGTGCCACGTGTCGGCACCCCATTGGTCCGGTGTTGGAGCGCGGTCCAGCGGCCGTTGTGGGAGGACGCGTGGCGGGCCATGGTTGGCCCCGCCGCCACGCGCACGTGGGCGCGCTGCGCGGTCCCGCGCGTGGGGACACGCGGCGCGCGCCCGTTGGTGGCGCCGCGGCCACCCGGATCAAGCCACGTGGCTTGATCCGGGCTGCTCGTCCCGGGCGACGTGGCGGCCCGGATGGCCGCCACGTGTCCGGCCCGCCAGGCCGAGCGGGCCGGGCCCGTCCTGTAGCTGCAGGGGAGAGGGGGAGGGGATTATTTTGTGTTTTCTTCTTCTTCTTCTTCCTTTCTTCTTCTTCCTCCTCCTCCTTCTCCCTCTTTTGATGCTACCAACTTTGGGGACTTCTGCAGGGGACTCATATGCAACTCTCCTTCATTTTCTTTAGCAAAGAGTTGGGGTTTTAGAGGCTTCATCACCATCATCTTCTCCTTGAGGCAAGCTCCACCATTGTTGCTGTTGGTGGACCTTCCCGTCGCGTTTCAGTGCGAAAATTCTCCAGGCTTCATTTCTTGGAATTTCGAGCTCATTCGTGGTTCTACGTTTTCACAAGAGGTAAGGCTACAATCTTTGTATTCAACTCTCCCCTCAGATCTCATGTTTTTATAGAGTTTTAAGGGCATCTTTGGGACCCTTTTTTTCAGTCTGGATTTTTGGGCAGCCTTTAGTATTTTGGCTTTTCTGAATTGTAGGAGTGGAATTTTTGGATGATTTTTGCGGGGAAAATTCCAGGACTCGAAGATCTACAATATTGTTACGTACCATTTTCCCTAGATCTGAGCTTATGTTGGGGTTTATGTATAATCTTTGGAACACCTTGCTGCATTCGTGCACAGATGGAACTTGGTGGATAGTTCAAAGTGTTTATGGGTTTTCTCCTCCATCCGAGCATGAAATTTGGAGTTCTTTAGCTCAATTTGTATCTACTCTCGACAAGGAATCCTATGGTACCTCTCTTGCAGGATTTGGAGTTCAATTGGTTAGGTAACATTAATAATCTTTCCAAGTGTTGTTTTATGGATTACTGCAGTCCCTGTTTTAGTTTTAATTAGAGCAATGCACCTTAGAATGCAGATAACTTTGTGGATACGAGGTCTTTTTCAGAAATTCAAGTTGGGACTTTCTCTTAACTTCAAGGTGAGCAAATTCCCTTTTGTAATCTGTTGATAAATCCCTTTGGATAAGCCCCTAATTAAGCTTGGAAATACTAGCAAGTTTATGTTAGCAGTTTTTGGACAGCATTGTGATTTTGCTTCATTTGAATGTTAAGGGAAATTGATGGGGATTTTTTGAGGACTTGAAGATGGTTGTATGAAAGAGGGCATCTTTGATTTACAGCTTGGAAATTCATCTTGAGGTATTTGGGGCTGCACTTACATCTTCTTAAACTTAATTTCAATTGCTGAAATTCTGAAAATTTGATTGCGCCGTGTGCATTGTTTTAGTGATTGTGCCCAATCAGTGAGGCGGATTTGGATGATTTTCGTGGCATCGGACTTCTGGGAGGATAAGGATTACTCATGCCCAAATTTCAGCTACAGCGGGCAGCGGATCGTCAAGTTTCAGGTGGGTGGTTGTGCTTTGCCGAAAACAACGATTTACCCACTCGGACTATTGGTTTTTCCCCCATGGCATAGTTGATTGTTGTTCTCTTCCCCTTGGTGTGATATGTTTGAATATCCATGTTTAGATTAAGTTAATTGATCCTCATTGTATACATAAGTGAATGAATAGTTTGATTGATGTTGCATCATCTCATATGAAGTTGATTATAAGTGATCATCCTTAAACCTATGCTATGTGAGAGTAATTGAGAAATAATCTTCAACCTACACCTTGTGATGAATGGTTAACATAATTATGTGAGAATGATGGTGATAGTTATATGTGAATGGTTGTTTGATTTATGTGAGGACTTGATGGGATTATGTGACAAGTGCCCGGTTGCTTATGTGAGAAGGACTTGGTTGATTATTTGAGAATGGTTTATGTGAGAGTAGTTGGTTTGGTGATTCTTAGTCCCCACTTGGTGATATGAATTATAGTTGTCGATTCTTATCCTATAATGTGTGATGTTGGGGCATAGATGTTGATTCATAACATATCCATGTGAGAATAATTAGCTGATTGATCTTTGATCTAGCTTATGTGAAAATGGGTGTCAAGGTTGGTATTGATCTAGTTGATGTGAGAATGACCTATGCTTTTGATTTCTAATTCATTCATGATAAGATGGATTATCATTGCGAGTTGAGGCCTATTTCCTTATGAGACTAAGCTTTGTTCATGACTCCTAATTCCTCCAAATAAGATTGGATTGTTGTTGGTTGATCCTATGTTCATCCTATGTGAGATCAATAAAGGTTGCGGGGGCCTTAGACTATTCATTGGTGATACATGATTGAATGTCTATGATTAAGTAATGTTAAATGATCCTAAGAATATTCATGTGTGAATGCGAGGTTTGACAAGCGTTTGTATTACTTATGTGATGTTGATTATGAGTGACACTTGGGTTAGAATGTTGATTGCGCATCGTGGATAAAATTGCAGGCTTGGTTGAGATCAAAGCATATCATGTTAGAAAGAAAAGGCCAATTTATACCTGTGAGCATCGTGTATGTGGTATAGTCAGGGATAGGCTATGTTGCACTTAATGTTCTTATGCAATTATCAATATTTTGGAATAGCCATGCTCTATAATGTAAGAATATCGACACCTGTTTTCTTTTATCATCTTGGGGACATTTGCATGCTTGTATGGTCATTTGGGTAGGCCACCTTTTTCTGCTACATTATCATGTTGGACTTGACTTAGGAGAAACCATGTTTCTTGCTTTTTTCTTTATACTAGGCTCAGGGTATTTGTAGCTCGTGCTGCGAGCAGGTGGTTTTGGGTATAGTGTAGACAGACTCTTGGGATCTGGGACAGGCTGGCTTGAGGGCAGGGTATTGCCGGCAACCGCGGATTTTGGGCGGTTGACCGGACAGTTGTTATTGCATCAGATTGGGGGAGAGGGATCGAGGGATCGGGCTTTCTTTAGTGGATGGGTTTTTTCCACTTTGACAGAGTCATGATCCAGTCCTGCTGATTTATACATATGTTACTTGTTACTGAGATACTTTACTCGTGTGGGTCGCTCCCCTCGAGTGCCGCTCCGGAGTAGGCTTTAGACCGTGTTGGGTGCCGGTCAGACCGTGTTGGGTTCCGGTCATTTGGACAGTGGAGATACTGAGTTCGTGAGATTGATGACAGAGCAGGCAGTATCGGGTTTTATACTGGTTCATTCGATAGGGTTTATTTGGTCAGATACTGTTTTCTGATGCATTCATACAGTCATTTCTTTCGATGCTGCATTTAGAGGCATACTAGTGGTAGCTTCCTCTTATCAGTATTTCTGTTTATAGCTTACCACCTCTCTTACTCCTTCTCTTGCCTCTGGTAGACTTTGTGGGTACTTCGGGGTTTGAGGCTTTACCCACAGGGGGAGGCTACTGGTTTTACTAGTGGTTCTCACCCCCATCGTTGTTTTTCCCTTTCCTCCCTTTGTTTTGCAGTGTCTGCTGCGGGAGTTGTTGATCCTTCAGTTGACGGTTCGAGGCGCGGGAGTCGCGAGATAGATCCCCTACCAGTGTTGATTTCTACAGTGGGATAGATGTACCAACCCGGATTGTGGGTTTCACTGTACACAGTTGTATTTATTATTTTAGTTATCTCCCATTTTGGATTTATAGATGTTGTATAGGTGGCTTTTACTTGTATTACAGTTTTTGGTGGGATCGGATTATTGTATCATTATTTTTGGGAGATGGATATTGTACTTTTATTTTTTAGTTGTACAGTGATTCAGGTTTTATTACAGCAGTTTTTCTTCAGCTCTGATATCTGTTTAGTGGTTAGAGGGTACTTTTGCAGGTTGGACGCTTCGCCTATGCGGGGTTTCGCATAGGTGGCGGATCTGTTGGCGAGCCCGGGTCGCAGTTTCGACCCCGGGGCGTGACACTTCTTCCATGCGAGGCGGGGAGTCAGGAGCTATTGGTTTGCTAACATTAGCATTTCGTGCTCGTCCAAAGCGTCGAGCTAGTCTCTTCCTCTTCACCGAGATGGATGGGGCAGTCATAGGTGCTTTTCCAGTGTCCATTGCAGTTTTTCCTTTCGAAACAACAGAGGTTTTCTATGTCGATTTTACAGGATGTGTTTCATCATCTGACAACTCATCCCAATTGACCTCATCCTTTTTTGGTTCAGATTCTGAGTCTTCAAGTTGAACACATTCTCCTTTACGAAACGGTTTCTTTGCCCTCTTTAATTTATTGGTTGCTCTAGTATGTACGATCGCAACAAGAAGAACTATGATCCATGTGAATCCCATTGCTGCAAATGCTTGTGAAAAGAAATCCTGTGAGCAACAACTCAAGAACACGAAAAAATTGTTAATTTTCAAAAATTAGAAAAATTGTACCCAAACAATCATTATCGTGTAGAGAGACTAAGAATCAAATTAGTTTTGCAAAAAGAATTTTAAAAATAGATCAATCGCATGATTTTCGAAAATTCCCATTATATGCCCTAAAACCAAAATTTTTGAAATCGAAGGCAAAAAATCCGTTTATCTTGAGAATACCTAGCATATAATCAAAACTAATCTACCCAGAGTTCTTATTTCAAAAGAAATTTGATCAAAACCATCCACAAACGAAATAGATACAAGAATTTCATCACGTTTTGAGGAAGAAATATGGAAAAACTGTGAACAAAACCGAGATTTTGATCAATAAAACTTACTTGGAATGAAGAACTTGAGTTTGAAAGCTTCCAAGATGGATGAATTCTAGAGAGAGAAGCTCTGGAAACTTTGGAACAAAAGATTGGAGTAAAAGAAATCAAACCCTTTGTTCTATATAAAACCCTAGCCGCGATCCGGATCAGTTCGTGATTACGATCCGGATCGGCTACCCGCAGAGGAAATCTGCGTTCGGGATCCGGATCGGCAAGTCCAATCGGATCGTCTGCCCGCAGAAGAATATCTGCGTTCGGGATCCGGATCGGCAGGTCCAATCCGGGATCGGCTCCAACTTTTTCTTTAGAAAATTTCAGAGAAATTCTAGAAAAACCAGAAAAAGATTGTAAGCACTTTTGTGTATCAACTTTAAATGAAAATCATCGTTTTCACACAACAAGAAATAGATTATGCCAAATCTATCAATAACATCCAACAAATGAAATGAAAATTATTAAAAAATTAAATCCCTTAAAGTTGAACAACTTCAATTACATCTAACTTGATCTTATGAGTAATGCCTTTATCAAATCATCAATTCGGTAAAGAAAATGAAATACAAAGATCAATAGATGTCTAACATCCCAGATAAGTTAGATAATATATCTAGTCAATTATTGAAGAGAGTGGCTCTTTGAGCATCTTTCATTAAAATTCCCACCTTATACCAACCTTGAAATTTTGACAGAGTCCAAGTATTTCCAACATGCATTTTATTTAATCAAACTTGAAAAACCTTGCTTGGTATACATGTGGTAGCTGCACACAGTACTCGGACGACCGAGGTGGTAGCTCTTTCCTCCATGTGGTGGTAGTTTTCACACTCCTCATTGGGATGTAACTCTTTCCACATCTTTTGAGCATAATACTTTTTCTTTGACTCCCCCTCAATTGGCTATCAATTATTTAAGATATAAAGTATTCAGCCAAATATTGATCTCGATTTCATACTCGACTAAACAGTCAAATAAGATAAAAACTATACCAAGAGATCATCGAGAGAGAAATTGACTTTGATCAAAACAAAGATGAGTTAATTGACATAAATGATCATTGCATCAAATGAAATATTATGACATCTAAAGCATAATAGATTTCTAAATATATAAAAGGATGCAGTTAAAGTCAATCAAAACTAATGCTCAATTAATGTTCTATGTCTAAGCAAAGATAATGAACAAAAACACAAAAACAAAACCTAACCTAAACAAAAGTTTCAAAAAGAGGTTATTTCAAGGAAAGCATTCCAATTGCTTTACGCAAATGAATAAAACGTTTTTGATCCAAAGGTTTTGTTAACAAGTCAGCTAATTGATCTTCAGTTGAAATGTAGGAAATTTGAAGAATATTTGATTCAACTAGCTCTCTAAGAAAATGATATCTAAGTTCAATGTGTTTTGTTCTAGAGTGCAACACAGGGTTTTTTGAAATATTTATAGCACTAGGAGTCGACGCATTGTTTCGCGATCTCTTGCTTCCAATTTCGCCAGATCCATCGCCCAGGGCCAGAAAGAGCAACCTCATTTCCTGCTTTAGGGCACAACAGGACCCAGACGGGGCTTCCGCGACACCCCCTTGCAACTAGATGCGCAATTGCACATCCTTCGGCCCTGACCAAATCCCCATTTCAAAGCCTTGGATCCTGTCCCTTGGACAACTTTCGTAATGGGAGAATGGCAATAGGGCCCTGCAGTGGTAGAACCTGAACCGGGCGTACTACTTCCCAACCTTCTGCGGACCTTGCTTGTGTTGTCACATAAAACAGTTACCGAAGTTGCTGAAATCCGGAAGTCGCTCAACACGCTTTTCATCCAAATGAGTTGAGTTGAACAACTACCCGCTGAGATGTATTCCGCTTCGGCAGTCGAGAGTGCAATGCAGTTTTGCTTTTTACTATGCCATGCAACAAGACAATGGCCAAGATAAAAACATGCACCACTCGTACTTTTCCGATCATCCACAGATCCTGCCCAATCGGCATCTGAGTATCCAATAATATCTAGACTTGTTCCCATAGGATACCAAATTCCGAAATTAATGGTTCCTTTGATGTACCGGATGATCCGTTTCACCGCTTTCAGGTGAACCTCCTTTGGTGCTGATTGATATCTCGCGCAAATCCCAACACTAAAGGATATATCCGGGCGACTAGCTGTGAGGTAAAGTAGACTTCCAATCATGCTGCGATAAAGTTTCTCGTCTACATTCTCACTAAGAGATTCACTTCCTAATCCCTTATTGCTAGTTCCCATAGGAGTAGGAAATTTTAGAATCTTCTAATCCGAATTTCTTTACCAACTCCTTTGCATACTTGGATTGACACAGATGGATGCCTTCACCATTTTGTTTCACTTGCAATCCAAGAAAGTATGTCAGTTCCCCCATCATAGACATCTCAAATTCGCTTTCCATGGTTTCTGCGAATTTAGAAGCATCATTATCCTTTGTTGCTCCAAACACAATGTCATCGACATAGATTTGTGCAACAATGAAGTTATTTTGATAATGCTTCACAAAGAGAGTCCGATCTGCTCCCCCTCGAGTATAGCCCTTCTCCAAAAGGTGCTTTGTCAACCTTTCGTACCACGCTCGCGGTGCTTGTTTTAAACCGTAAAGAGCCTTTTTCAAACGAAAAACATGGTTAGGTAGTTTACAGTCTACAAAACCTTTCGGTTGAGCCACATAAACTTCCTCATTTAAAAACCCATTTAAAAACGCGCTCTTAACGTCCATTTGAAAGAGTTTTATTTTAAAGTGACAAGCAATAGCGAATAAGATACGAATGGACTCGAGTCTAGCTACAGGGGCGAACGTTTCATCAAAGTCTATACCTTCTATTTGAGAGTAGCCTTGAGCAACTAAACGTGCTTTGTTCCTGATGATGGTACCATCCTCATTTTTCTTGTTCTTGAAAATCCATTTAGTACCGATCACATTGTGTTGCTTCGGAGGCGTCGTTAATTCCCAGACTTTGTTGCGTTCAAACTGATGGAGCTCTTCCTGCATTGCTTCAATCCAGTAGTCATCCTGAA
This sequence comes from Tillandsia leiboldiana, assembly GCA_029204045.2. Taxonomy (NCBI): domain Eukaryota; kingdom Viridiplantae; phylum Streptophyta; class Magnoliopsida; order Poales; family Bromeliaceae; genus Tillandsia; species Tillandsia leiboldiana. The sequence continues at coordinate 63,369 of JAQNDB010000732.1, forward strand.
GAGCTTCATCGACATTCTTTGGTTCGATCATGGAAACGTAACAGGCGAATCCACAAACCAACTGTCTCCGAGTTTTGACTCCTTCTTGTGGGTCTCCAATGATGTTTGATTCAGGATGATCCTTGGAGATGCGTAACGTTTGTTGTAATGGAGTACTCGGAGGTACATGAGATGATTCCTGCACATCAGATAAACTTGAAGAACCATTAGATGCATCATTAATATTGGAAGTATTATCATGAGAAGATGCACTTACAGGAGTATCATCATCAAGAGAGATATCAGGGGTAGATTTATCAGATGCAAAGTGGAAAGCTTCATCTACTTTAACATTTATAGATTCTACGATCGTTTTAGATTCCAAGTTAAATACCCGATATGCTCTACTATTTGTAGAATACCCCAAGAAAATCCTTCGTCACTTCGAGAGTCAAACTTTCCAAGATTTTGCGGTCACGTAAAATGTAACACCGACTCCCGAAGATACGAAAATATTTGATGTTGGGTTTTCTACAACACCATAGTTCATATGGTGTATTTAACGTTCCCGGGCGCAAATAAACTCGATTAATAACATAGATTGCAGTGTTCACAGCTTCAGCCCAAAAATGTAGGGTAAATTCGGCTGTGAAGCATAACACGTGCCATCTCTTGAACAACCCTGTTTTTGCGCTCGACAACACCATTCTGTTGAGGTGTATAGGGTGCTGAGAATTCATGCTTAATGCCGTTGGAAGTGCAAAAATCAATGAATTTAGAATTTATGAATTCTCCACCTCTATCACTTCTAACACGAATGATCTTTTCATTCTTTTCAATCATAATACGAAGGCAAATCTCGTGAAAAGAATCAAAAGTATCAGCTTTCTCTTTTAAAAATGCTACCCAAGAATACCGAGAGAAATCATCAACCAATAAGAAAATATACCATTTACCTCCCAAGGATGGTTGACGTGTCGGCCCCATAAGATCCATATGCAATAATTCCAAGGGCCGTTTGGTACCGACGTGATTCAAGTTCTTGTGTGCAGTCCTAGATTGTTTTCCCTTTTGACAACCACCACACACAATGTTTTGATTAAGTGAAAGTTTAGGAACCCCCTTGACCACGTCTTTGTTCGAAATTCTAGCAAGTTCCTTAAAATTTATGTGTCCTAGCCTTTCATGCCAAAGTGTTTCATTATTCAAAGAGGCTAAGTTACAATTTTCAGAAATTTTATTGGGAACAACATAACAATTGTTTTCAGATCTAACCCCTTTTAAAAAGAAAACATGATCCTTATCAGTTACAATGCATTCAACAGATGAAAAATTAACAGAAAAACCATTGTCACAAAGTTGACTGATACTATGAGGTTAGTCTTAAGCCCATCAACAAATACACATTATTCAGAATCGGGCCATCTGGAATAGCTACTGTTCCTTTTCCAACAATTTTGGAAGACTGACCGTCTCCGAAAACCACAAGTCCTCCGGAGATTTTTCAAAATTTTGAAAGCAGTTTTTGTCACCGGTCATGTGACGGGAACAGCCGCTATCCAGATACCAAGACGAATTATCATATGCATGCAAGGAAATATTTGTAACAAGACAAGGGAAAACTTCACCTTTGCGTACCCAAACCTTTCGAGTTTTGGTGTACGTCGGAAATGATTGTGAGGTTGATACCTTTGGTGAAAGCTTCTTGTTTGATCCGTCGCTTTTCCTTGACGTCGTCGTCTTGTTTGATGAACTACCGAGGCTCTTTTCCTTCAGAGAATTTGCATTTGATTTCCGAGGAATCACCCTTTTGGTAGTCGTTGCAAGAAGTGCTTGAGTTGACTGTTTGGCTCCCATCTTGCAATTTCTCCTTATGTGCCCTGCAAAATTACAACGAAAACATACCTTAGTGCTTGACGATTCCGAGGAGGGTGAAGTAGGCTTGTTGTCGTTGCTTGTCGTGAATTCCGGTGTCGGAGGAGGAGATACCGACTGAGGCACAAAAACTGTCCCAACCGAACTAAAATTGTCTTCAGTTCGATTGTATCCGAGGCCGAACTTGTTTGATTGACCAAGACCAAGAAGCTTATCCAACTTACTCCTTCCTGATGAAAATCGCTGTAAGTCATCCTTGAGTTGGAGAATGGTCTCTGTCATTTCCAATTTTTTCCTGTCGAGCCTCGCCGTTGAGCTTCAAGAAGTAATTCGCTTTGTTCACCATATCTATATAATTCTTCTCGAATTGCTCATTGGACTCTTGAAGGGAAACATTTGCTTTTATCAGATTATCCCTTTCCACTTCAAGATCGTTCGAGAGAGAAGTTACCCTTTTTACTTCTTCTTCGAGATCCTGCAATCTCCCTCTCAACCCCTTGTTTTGCTTAGCCAGTTTCTTTGAATCCCTCAAAAGTCTGGATAGGCTAGAGCAAAATCTTCACCTTCCGAATCATCCGATTCATTGTCCGTTGCATTCTTTTCAACAGTGGAGTTGGACAATGACTCGGATGTACTTGCCATTAAGCACATGAAGGGTGAAGATGTGGACGCGTGGAACGCTGTTGCGTTGTCTTCTTCATCACTTGACGATGACTCATTTGACGATGAGGTGTCATCCCAAGTGACGGCTTGCATCGCCTTCTTCTTGGACGGATTCTTATTTGGACATTCCGTTGAGATATGGCCGTATCCTCGGCACTTGAAGCATTGGACTTGTCCTTCTGTGCTTTTCTTATCCTTAGAAAAACCCTCTTGCTTTCTTGACTTGTAACTTGAAGAACCCTTGCCTTTCTTCCACTTTCCGAAGGATGGAGTTTTGCTTGAATTACCCCTTCGAAAATTTCGGCGAAACTTCCTTGTCAAGAGAGCGAGCTGCTTCTCAAAGTCCTCCATAGATAGGTTCTCGTCATCGCCTGAGGAGGATGAATCCGCGTCTTCTTCTTTGTTGTTTTCAACGCATAACCTGAAGACTTAGAAGAGGATGCCTTTCCCGAAGAATAGTTAGTAGGAAATGTCATTTCATATGTTTGTAATGAACCAACTAATTCTTCTACACGGATTTCGTCCGGGTGTTTAATAGTTTCAATGGCTGTAACCTTGGAACGAAATCTTTCAGGAAGAGTTCTTAATATTTTTCTTACAATTTTAAATTCTGGAATCTTCTCTCCCAAGTTAGCACATGAGTTTACGATGTCTTGCAATCGTGTGTAATAGTCTGTGAAAGATTCATTTTCTGCCATGAAAATAGAGTCAAACTTGCTCGTAAGCATTTGCAGTTTCTGAATCTTCACAAGGTTAGTTCCCTCATGTGTAACTTGAAGAACATCCCAGATTTCTTTCGCAGTCTCACATGCCGAGACGCGAGAGAACTCAGTTTGAGATAAGGCATTAAATAAAGCATTAATTCCCTTGCCATTGTAAGAAGATAATCAATCTCTTCCTTGGTCCATTTCGACCTAGGTTTGATGGTGCGAACATCACCAATAATTTCAGTTGGATTAGACCATCCTAATTCAATTGATTGCCACACCCGTTCGTCGATGGAAATTAAAAAGGCTTTCATCCGTACTTTCCAGTACGCATAATTTGTTCCATCGAAGAACGGGGTCTGTTGATGTTTCCACCTTCAACCATTGTTTACAACCCTATTCCCGCTCTGATACCACTTGTTGGGTTATATATAATTGGATCTAAATAGGGGAAAAACACCTAGAGGGGGGTGAATAGGTGTAAACAATAAACACTCAAAAATCTTTGCGATATAAAACCCAATGCGGAAAATAAATAACACGCAGAGATTTTTACGTGGAAAACTCCAAACCGGAGTAAAAAACCACGGGACCGATAACACGGTGAAATCCACTAGAATTAAACACGTACAAGGTGATATACCGTACTCACAGACGACTCAACCTTTTCCATACGCTCCTAGTTGATCTTCTCCGCTCGCTCCACGACGCTTCTCGAATCCACGATCTGCGTCCAACGCCGAATCCACGGCGTCCAACGTCGAGTCCACGACGTCCGACCGAATCCACGGTCTTCACCCAGTAGCACGCTTCGAATCCACGAACGTACCTCGCTCCGAATCCACGAGAGCGGTAGCACCTTGAATCCACAAGGCCACGCGAGTCCACGCGCCGATTTTGGGAAAATCGTTGTTTTTGGGTGGTGATGATCCGCCGAATACTTAGATTAGAAATAGATCGGAAATACCATCTAAGTATTCATTGATTTGATTCTACTCAAAATGTGAGTATGAAAACCTAGAATCAAATCAATCAATATAGATGAAGAAACATAAGATAAATCTATGATTTCCTTTCTTCTCTATATGTGGATCTTAGGCCGTATAAAAGATGAGCTTCTTTTTCGATTATGTGGATTAGCCCTAGAAAAAGAATCATAGGGTCTATTTATAGGTTAGAAACCTTGGAAGAAGATAAGGATCAAAAACTAACTTTTCTGGAATTTTTCATGACGACGATCCGGATCGGAGATCGGCGATCCGGATTGCAGTAGCGAGAAAAACAGTTTCCAGAAAAACGAAGGTTCGGGATCCGGATCGAAGTGCTTGATCCGGATCGTTCATACAGTTCACCAAACATCAACGTTCGGGATCCGGATTGCAAAGCCTGATCCGGATCGTTCAAAAAAATGGTAAACCCAGTGTTCGGGATCCGGATCAAGGAAGGCTACGATCCGGATTGAACTGGTGTATGAACGAACAACCTTCGGGATCCGGATTGGAAAGTCTGATCCGGATCCTGAACATGTCCCATGTCCAGTTTTTGATTTTTATGCAATTACAAGTTCATCCAAGTGTTTCTACACTATAAGAAGTATTCGATCACCAAAGATATTAAGTTAAACATACCTGATCCTTTTGAATTCTTCTTTCTTGAGATTGAGTTATATGATCCAACCTTCTTTACCTTCAATCTTCAAGACTTAACCGAATTCACGAAATACGCCAACTCAAATTCCGTAACAAGTATTCTCCTGAAAAAAAAGGTTCGGGTTCGGGATCGAATGGCCTGATCCGGATCGTTCATACAATTCAGCAAAAAACCATGTTCGGGATCCGGATCAGAAAAGGGCTTGGATCCGGATTGAATTTGCGTATGAACAACACCCTTCGAGATCCGGATTGGATGTCTGATCCGTATCCTGAACATGTCCCACTTTCAGTTTTTGATTTTTATGCAATTAAAATTCATCCAAGTGTTTCACATTATAAGAAGTATTCGGATCACCAAAAATAATTAGTTAAACATACCTGATCCTTTTGAATTCTTCTTTCCTGAGATTGAGTTATATGATCCAACCTTCTTTATCTTCAATCTTCAAGACTTAACCGAATTCACGAAATACGCCAACGTCAAATCCGTAACAAAGAATTTTGAAAATACCAAGATCGTAGCCTTACCTGTCGCGGATCCAACGATGAAGAAATCACTCGAAAGGTGGTCGAGTAGGCCGGGGGACTCGCGCACCGAAACGCGACGGGAGAAACACCGGCTACGGAACATCGCGATCTCCAAGAAATGGAAACTCAATAAGCGTTCCACTAGAATCCCCGAAATTGCAGATGAGGCAGCTGCGTGGGGATCAACTTTGCTGAGAGGACCTCTAGTTGGTTTGAAGCTCGGGAAATGCCAAAATGACTGCAAAAGAAGACGGCTGGGCTATTATAGGCCGCAAAACCAATATTGAAGAAATTCCAAACCAAGTCCCCAGCATTTCGGCGCTCCCGAAGATTCGGGCGCCCGAATCCGGCACGCAGAGAGGGAACACGTTGGCGCCCGGAATACTTCCTGGTGGACGCCAAGTCACCCGCACAGCAAAAAGACACCTGGGCGGGGCCGCGCCGGGAGTTGCGCCACGTGGCTCGTCCCTGTGAGGACACGTTCCCGCACTGTGCGGGGCGCGCCGGAGTGGCCACGTGCCCCTCCCGGTGACCGACACGT